>LN483804.1:79570-102939 GCA_900002565.1 Culicoides sonorensis
TGGTTTAAATTCAAAAACCATGCAACTGTTTGATACAAAACATCTTAAATTAAGACTCTAAAAAAGATTGCCAAAGAAATTTTTTGATTTGAATGAGAAAAGTGACTTCAAAGAGGCGTTGTAAAAATACAACGCTCGCGATTAATGAGTTAAATTAAAACTCTTGATTGATTGATAATTATTTAGTTTATATAGTTAGAATTTTGACATTTCATTTAAAAAAAAAAAACCAGTTATTTCACTATTTTTTCTCCGAATTTGAACTCATCGTTGGTGTTAAGCAGGTTGTTCATTAATTGCCCTTTAAACGCTTTTAATTCTAATTATCTTAACTGAATAATTTTAACGATGAGAAGCCTAATAATTTTTTAATATTTCAGTAGGAATACAATATATGAAAACCGATGGTGAATTAAGCTCTGGTAGTTTTGGTTCAACAGCAAGTTTAAGTGGATAAGTGAACTCTTGTTAAGAAGGAGTAAAGCATTCCAAAGTAAAACCATTAACCTTAATTGAATAATATGTATAATGATGTGAATATTTATATAATTTTGTTTGTACTTTTTTGTATTTTCAACATTAATAAACAAAATGAATAAAAATAAATAAATGTATAAAGAGTTGTCAATTGTTCAAGTGATTACCCACGGTTTATTTACCGTCACTCCCTTCTTGCGAGATGAGTTATTTTTGTTTGATAGAGGATATCAATTGGTAGTCAATTCATTTTTAGTGCATTTCGTAAGAAAAAATGCACTATTACAGACGGTTTGTCCGCCGTCACTCCGTCACTCTGTCACTCTGACACTCTAACACTCCGACCCACATTTAGTTCCATAACTCCGGAATGGTTCATCAGAGCGAGGTCAGGTTTTTTATATTAGACAGAGGAGGTCTTAAGGATGATTTTAAACTCATTAGTTTTGAGATTGGGCTCATGGATTGGGCTCCAGAGCCTTCAAAGCCTGAAAAACCGTTAAAAACGGTTAAAATTTTTTAAAATATTTATAATTTGTTTTGTTGGGTGGAGAAGTTTACTAAAATAAACTTTAACTTAATGGCTCTGAAATTAGGCTCAGGAATTGGGCTCAGAAGTTGGGCTCAAGAATTAGGCTCTAGAGCCTGAAAATGGTCAAAAGCCCAAAATGTCCGATTTTTTCAAATATTTTTTTTTAAATTTTCAAAATAGCGAAAGTTTTTCAAAATGGCGCAAAATTTTCAAAATGACCGTTATTTTCAAATTAACCGTTATTTTCAAAATGACTGTTATTTTGAAAATGACCGTTATTTTCAAAATGTCGGTTTATTTCAAAATTAATGATATTCAATCAAACGAGTCCCATAGAAATGCACTTTTCTAAACCGCCCAGTGGTTAGAATTTCCCATTTTTTATTTATTCAATTCTTATTCATTCTTAAGTTTTTTTTAAAATAATATACAGTGAGTATTTATAAGTTAACATCATTCTTTGATGCTCCTTATAACCCTTTTTGAGTCTATTAATTGATCTTTATTGGTTTCAATTACTCTTTGTAGATTTTTTATAGTCCTGCATGCCCCTACTAACTGCTGATTTATCCTAATTATTCAATGATATTTATTGAACTTTAACGAAAATGTTTTCAAACTTCATCAAAAAAGAATCATCAACCACAACGATGATGGTCCCAAAAGAGCAACTTGGACATCATTAAATAGTCCGGTATAATACTTAGTTTTTTTTCCTTTATTGGTATATGTCATGCCTAAATTTGGAAGAATCGCTCAGTACGATTCAATGGCTTTGGTGTTGTAAGATCTTTGGATGATATTTTACTGATCTTTAACAGTCTATTTATATTACATTTTTGTTTTTTCATTTTTTTATTTATTTTAACCCAGATAAGGCGGCATACTTTTCGACTTCTTATAAAATACTTCAATTTTGAGATATAAAATTATTTTCTTTTTGTAAATTTTTATGTTAATTTCATAAAAAACATTCTTAAGAACCATTTTGGACAGTTTCCAATACTGTTCATTCGTCCAAAGTATGATTTTAAACGAATTTAAGTCAATCTTGCTTGGCCTTCTGGAAGGACTGTAGCCTAATCTGGGTTAATTTTTTATTGGTTTTTCACTTATAGTTAGTTTTTATTATTATATATTTATTTTTTAGCGCATTTCTTGAAATGCAGGTATTGTGCACTGTGATGCCGTCCGTCTGTATCAATTTCAAAATGGCGGATTAACCCAAAATGGCCGACTAACCCAAAATGGCCGACTGATCCAAAATGGCCGACTGATCCAAAATGGCTGATTAACCCAAAATAGCCGACTAGCCCAAAATGGTCGACTAACGCAAAATGGACGACTGATTCAAATGGCGGATTAACCCAAAATGGTCGACTGATTCAAAATGGCCAACTTACCCAAAATGGCCGACTAAAAGCTCTCAAAAAGTGCGCAGTTCTCAAAAAGTGCGCAGTTTTAAAAAAGTGCGCAGTTCTTAAAGAGTGCGCAGCACTTTTTTAAAATCTTTTATATTATCACAGTTCACTTCAATAGTTTCAGACAATTCAATTTCAATGATTAAACATATGCACAACTTTGTACCATAACAAGTCTTGGTTACGATGAGATATTTCTGTATCAAAAAAAATATACGTTGGTCCATCTGAAAATAAAAATGATGAAGTTGAATTGCAACTTGATTTAAAACAACGTAACATTGAATAGGAGACTGATTTTGACAATGACAGTGATTCTGATGACTTCAGAAATTGGTGGTTTTGGCATAAAATACTATGAAATTTAGCACATGTATTGCATAAAATACGTTCGAGATTTGTTTTAATTTTTTTTCAAAGTCTATCTAAATTAAAAGTAAATGCAAGCGTGAAATAAGTCTAATGATGGACATGAAAATAAGATGTAATTCAATTTTTAAAATGCTACAAACATTTTTAAGAGTAAAATTTGCATTAAATCAGCAATGGAATTCTTGGCACTTTTTTTGTTTTCTTCTTATATTTCTTTTTTTCATCGCAATTTATTAACAATATTTACTACTTTTTTTTGCTATGCTACATTTCTCAATTTTTTCTTCTTTAGGGTAAATTCAAAATCTTTGTCTAAAGGGTAACTGACACATGATCATAGCAGACGAATAAAACATTTTTAGTTTCTTAAAATATATTGATGAGAGTAAACGCTTGATATTGCAAAAAATATAATTATATATAAATTTTATTGTGTTTGTTTATCAAAAATTAATAATTAATTTAAAATGCCACGTCGTGGAAGAACTTCATCTCCTCCACCAGCAAGCAGAAGGTAAAAATTTGAGATTTCATAATTTGAGTTATATAACATAGCTACATCACACAGAATTCTAGAACATTTTCAATCCGAATTTCATAATTTTAAGAAAATACTTAAATGAAAATTCCAGAAAAAAATAAAAATTATTTTGATTGTTTGCAAAGAAGCAAATGATAAAAATATTATAAAAAAAGAACTCGGTACATATAAATGGAAAAAAATATCAATATCAATCAAGAAGAAAATCGATCGGTTTTTAACATGCTCAATTAAGGTTTTTCCGATATCTGCGTTTCAATGAAGGTGTGAGCGTGTGGCTCGAAATTTTGTTTATTTTATGACAGTTAAAACCTCCACTGCATCCTTGTTCTATTTTCTTAAAAAATTATTTTTATTAAATACTTCATATTTTTTTTTATCAATCTTTATAGGAAAAAAAAGAAAAAAACCATTAGTGCTCTCCATTTAATTGGAATTGAAAAATAAGGATTTCAACAATTATTTTTTGAACGCCCTATTGAAAATCAAGTAGAAAAATTATTTAAAAAAAAAATATTTTGAGTAAATTTGTGATAAATAACGGCATTTTTTACATAAATCTTGCATTTTAAATCCCGTACATTCAAAAAAATAAAATGACAACACTACTGTCAATATTTCAACCAATTCAATTTAAAATTGAATTATTTCAACCAAAAATTTCTTGTTGAAAAAATTTTTGATAGTTCTCACGTATACACCTATATAATTGTTTCTGTCAAAAATTTAAATTCTTTGTTGAATTGAAATATTCTAATTGAATGAAGACCCTAATTATAATTTTTTTTTTATTATTATGTCAAGTTGATGGAAGAAAAATTTGCGAACCAGTCATTTATAATTTTAAAATAATTGTTCTACAATATTGATAGCAAATGATTAATATGCTACGGTTATTTTCGAAGGTGTTACCCTTTATTCTTACTTATCAAGAGCTAATTCATCGTACGTTAATGATAAAACTTAATAATTTTTACTACACTATATATAAACTATTAATATCCAATATCAGTACTGTTCTTTTAAGAAAAATCGTGAAGTTCCAATAACAAGAATAAAACCATTAAATTTTCTTATCGCAATTACAATAAATTATTCACTGATACTTTAGTAAAATCTTAGATATGTAGTACTCAGAATTACTAATGCCTAGGTATCAAAATATTGTTTAATATTTTTGAAGACAACCCATAGAACACAGGTGTTCTATGAGATAACCCCATTCATCATAAACTTACATACATTTTTATTTATCATTATTTCTAATTAATTTTTAGAGCCCCTTCCCCACCACCAGTTGTGCATCATGCTCCTCCAAATCAAGTGAGTCCAGTGCAAACCGCACCAAAACAGCCTGGGTTAATGGCTCAAATGGCAGCTACAGCTGGAGGTGTTGCTATTGGCTCTGCAGTGGTAATTTAACTATACATAAAAGAGTATTAAAATAGTTTAGTTATTCATTTTAATTATTCATAGGGACATACAGTAGGACATGCATTAACTGGGGCTTTTAGTGGAGGTTCTGATTCTGCCCAACAACCAGCTTCAACACCTCAGCAAAACTTTACACCTCAACAATCTGATCAATCTGGACCATGTGCATGGGAAATCAAACAATTTTTATCATGTGCTCAAAATCAATCTGATTTGACATTGTGTGAAGGTTTTAATGAAGCTATCAGGCAATGCAAAGCTCAGCATAGTGGGTAAACCAAAGAAAAAAATGTGTTAACACACTCATAATTGTAATCCATAGAAAAAATATTATTAGTACATAAAACAAGTCAGGATTAAGAAAATTAATATTTTGATATTTTATTTATTCTTCACCAAAGATTTTTTTTTCACAATTTTTCCATAATAATTGATTATTTTCAAAATAACTTTTTGTTTCTTCAAACACAGAAAATACTTTATCTGATTTATCTGACTCTATCTTATTAGAAGACGTATTTTTTTGAATGCATCTTGATTCTACTTTTTGCAAAGCTGTTTCGCCTATCTTTAAAATTTTTGAAATTTCGTCAGAATTGAAGTTTAATTCAGAACTTATTTTTCGTTTTGTTGCTCTTGTTTTTGAATTATTAGTTTTTAACATACTAATGTTTGATTGATCATACAATTGTAACCACCACGGCTCTGTTATAAATTTGTTAACTTCATCTGTATTGTATATAACATAAGGTACTTTCATTGTGATTTCTGACTGATTCATATTTGATTGTAAACTCTCTAAAGCAATCATTCGAATTATTGGTATCCAAAGTACTTCTTCGTTTGAATTATCAAATGATGAAAAAATATGTAGATGAACAAGATTAATGAACTTAGAAATATTTGGAATAAAATATAATACAGATCTTATGTAGTTTGCTATTTTCTCTTCAAGATTTAAAGACGAGTTTTTATTGAACTCAGGTAGTCTTAAAGATTTTATAAATTCTTGAATGATCTTAATATTCCTAGATTTTTCCCAATCGTTAGGAAAATGCTCATAGCTTTTTGGGAAATTTTCATTTTGTTTTTCCACATACTCCTTAAATTCATTTGGAAATAATATTAAGTTATCAAGTGGGATTCCAACTAGCTCTATAATTTTATCTAAGGCTTTATTATATATGCGTATAATTAAATTATAATCTTGTTTTTCATTCAATGTTGTTTCCAAACGATACCAAAATTCTTCACCAACAGTTTTTAATAAAAAAGTGTATGTTTGTTCCATTTCTACTTCAATTTGAAGAGTATTACTAACGTTTGCTATATATCTTAGTCCTTTCACAACATTATCCTTCAAATTGTGTTTAAGGTTTAAATGAAGAATAATTTTTAAATTAGTTAGTTGGCAGGCATCTAAATTAAACTTAGAACTAATTTGTTCATTTGAATCAAAAGAATCATTAAAACCGAATATCAATAATACAACTGGAACATCTTTGTTACGTACTTGAGAAACTAATGTGTTCCAACGTTTTTTGTCTGATTCCATATGATGTAAACTTGTAATGAATATAACACCATTGCTGCTTTTAATATTCGATTGTAATGAATTGATGTCTTTAACTAGTTTAAGGCATATTGCCAAATCTTTCTTCAAACGTTTCACGTATTTTTTTTCTCTAAATGCCATCAATTCGGAATTATTTTGACTTGTAGCAAACATAAATGTGAAAAATTTCACAATCTGTGTTGAAAATTTACTAGAAGCTTCTTTATTTTCTTCCGGAATAGAGATGATCCCTTTCCAATAACAGATTTTATGGCAAATGTAGTTTAAGTTTTTTCCATGACTTATTATTTCAAACAAATCAATTTTACTTTTGGTTTTAACTCCAGATAAAATTGATAAATCATCAATAAACTTTCCACCATTTACACTTTCGCTCTGACTGGAGGCTTTAAATTTAGTAGCAACTATATTTAATGGAATATTATCTACATAGTTTGGAGCACAAACAAGTTGTTGTGATCGATGCAAATTTCTTTTTGTTATAAAAATCCAGTGTTTTAAAACTTTATAAATATATTTTGTTTTTCTTGCTTCTTTTATTTGTTCTACAAGAAGTTCAGTTTCTGCCATTCCAGTCAAAGCTTCATTTATTAGACAATTTACTACATTTTTCAATATTTTTAAGGGCAATTGTTCATGTATATATTTATATTTGTTAAATACTTCATTAGCACACAAGATCACACTTTCTGACACAGCTTCTGATAAAAGTTCATTTAAAGTTTCAATAGTGTAATTATTGATGTGACACATTTTGAGCTCAATAGCTTTTATGTTTTCTTCAGATGATGAAGAAATCTTAATTTTAGATTCTTGGGAAGGAAGAATATTGAAAGACATATTTTGCTCTGTAACTTCAATAGAATCCATACTTAATGGTGTCAACTCAAGTTCATTTTGTTTTATAATATTGTGCTCTTCATTTTTAAACTGAACTGTTTCACTATTTGATATACTTTCAAATGAAATTTTTGATGAACCTTAAATAAAATAAAAACTTTTGAATATCTTAATCAAAGATTTATATAGATTTAGAGTATAGATTTACCTCTAAATGGTATTTGAAAGTTAAAATCATTATCAAAAATTGTTTGAGGTACTGATCCACTTTTAGGAGGAGTTAATTGAGTGAAATCTAATTGACTTTCAGTTAAGATTTTATTTGTATGTTGATTAGAAGGTACAACGAATGATAATCTTAACGTGTCAATATTTTTTTTCGTTTTTGGTGATGCAGTTCGAATTTGAGGAACTTTAAAGACATATTCATTTTTTTGTTCTTCTACTTTAATTAAACATCGAATGTCTTTGAATAATTCTTCCTTTAGATATCCAGATTCATCAAAACTGTTCTGAACTTGATGATTTTTTAGAATTTTCATTTGTTCTTCATCAAAACAACAACCATTTATTATTTCTCCTACTGTGCTCTTTCTTTTACTTTCAACTAAAACCAATGATCTTTCTTGATTAAAAGGGATATCTGGATAGTAAAAATTACGCTTATCTAAGTAAAACGCATCAAACTCATAGCTTAAACCATGAAACTCAAGAAAATTAATAGTGCTTTCTAAATCTTCGAATGCAAGCACTCTGCTTATTTCTTTAAGAGAGAATTTACTTGAATTTCTAGGTGAATACGCCTTTAATATGATTTGAAGGGCTTTTAATCTAATCTAAAAAAATTGGAAAAACGTAAATGAGCATAAGTTTTCTTTTAAAACTCAAAAGTATTTTTATACCTGTGTAAAGTATCTTAGTAATAAACAAGCATTTAGGTATGTTGTTGAAGAAACTAGTTGAAAAAAGCGTGCATAGTTATTATTCTCAGTAGCTTCATATACTCTAAGTGCAAATTTTAAATTTTCTGATTTAAGTATTTCATCCGAAAATTGTTTAAATTCCCATAAGAAGTTTCCATTGTTTAGATTTAAAAGAACAATGTAGGCCCGAAATTCTGATTCATTAGGGCAAATAATATTTTTTAACCTTAAATCACGATACATATACTTAAGTGTTTGTAAACATTTAGTTAGATTTTCGGTATTAATTTTTTGATCAAAAACGGATGGATCTTCTGCTACTAAACGAGCAGAGCAATGTATATGAAATCGTGCACATTGTTCTACTAATGTAACTGCTTCTAGTGTGCAAAGATCTTGTTGAGTTATATCCTTTCTTATGCTTCTCATTCTATCCCAAACAAAATGAAACCAATCTGAAAGGTTGGTCATAGAATCTTCAGACAAGTCAACGATTTTAGACAAAAGGTAATTCATTGACATTCTTAATACTGATTCTGAACGAAGCTCATGAGGCAAAGGTGTTTCTTGATCCGCCGAGCTACGAGAATATTGTTTAACTGCTATTTTATGGTTCATTTGATTAGTTCCTGGAACCATTTCAAATGATGCAATCTATAAATAAATTTATTATTTTATTGAGTTTTAAATTAAAATTTTATCTATATACCTGCATTTGAAATTCTCTCATTAAACGTTCTTTTTCAGGACACATATCTGGACAAGTTCCGACTAAACATTTCGCAGGTTCTGCTTGCTGATATTGACGAATCAATTTATCTCTAGCATCCAAAATTCTATATCTGCATTACAATTGACAGTTTAGTATAAAACTAGAATTTAATATAAAAATATTTTAACCTGTCTTCCACTGTATAAGTTTGTCTTCTAACAAGTTGGTCAATATCTGCATTCAATTTATCAAGTTTAATAGATGCTGGAATTTTTTTAATGAATGTTGATTGTCCCAATGAAGGTGTTTCCCAGGATGCTATAAATAATAACTTAAAACTTAATATAAAACTACTTTGAAATTTTATCTTACAGATTCCTCTCATCGAGTTAAGTTCAATTTGCACATCTGGATCAATATCTAAAGTAGATCCTTTGACCTCTTCGGAAAATTGTATATCAAATGTGTGTCCTTTATAAATTTTTGCATTTAGTTTTGCAAACTCTGCTTCTTCAATCGTGTCAAATTCAACAGAACATGAAAAATTTTTAGGATGAAGAGAAAAACTTTTTATTGTGCCGAAATTACTGAAATGTTTTTTAGCAATTGTTTTGTCAAGAAATTCATCAGGAATTCTGGAACACCTGAGGACAAATTTATTATGGTTAAATTAAAAAACAAAAATATTTTAACACTCACGTTATTATTTTATTCATATTGTTCATATTTTTTTTTAATAATAATTATTTTAAGGTTAAAAACATAAATCTTTTGGAACCCTAAAATAGATAAACAAAACGGATTTGTAACAGTTAAACTTCTTTTTAACTAGATACGCAAATAAAATTTGACACCTCGTTTTATGTAGATACACATACGGAAACTTCAAGAATTCTGCACGTAAATAGAGATTCTCAAACTTCAACCTGCGTACCGACGATCAATAAATGAAAACCCTGCTTAATAACACATGTTGAATGGAATAGAATGTTCAAATTTCATTATGAAAACAAGTTATTTCATTACTTTTACTTTACATTGTCAAAATCAAAGTTCAAAAAGACTTTGTACTACAGAATTTTCGTTTTTTTGAAATGTAATACTGTAAAGTAGATAAATTTAATATACGATGACCTTCCGTATATTGACGAAAAAAGAAAATGAGAAACCGTATATTGACGAAAAAAACATTCAAATTTAGCGTTTATTGACGAAAAATAGAAGTTCAAAAATTTATTAGAAATTTGAGTAAAATTTATACATTTATTTATTTATTTGACAATTGAAGTCATTTTACAATTTTAATGTATATTTACAGTTTTATATTTTAAATTAAATTTATTGTGGGTTGAATTAAAAATTGTTGTAGTTGTTTGGTTGGGGTTTTTTTTCCTGTCATCTTGAATATAAATTTGACTAGGCATGGTGCGTGAAGCACCATACCATCATCATAATAAATAAACCGTCGCCATCAAGATTATTCAATAAATTTGAGAAGCAAGTTTGGAGAAGTCCAAATGACAACGGTAAGATTGTCGGAAAAAAAACCCATATTGATACTCTAAATGGCTATAAATATTAAATGTATGAATATTAAGGTTGAATCCCACATTACAAAGTCTTTTTTGTTCTTAATTAAATTCTAAATTTCAAGTATTGATCTAAATTTAACATTGCATATATAATTACTTATATATATTCATTTATCTATGTTTAAGTTTAATTTTTTTCTTTATTGTTATTACAAAATTAAATTAGTGTTATTATTGTGTAAAATCCTCATATTATTCAAAATTCTTTTTTTAAATGTGTTCCTCGAGGTATTTTCATCATAAAAAATTCTAATATTAATAAATTTATTAAATATACGTATGGCTCTTTCGGTACAATCATTAGCCGAAAAGTTGTTTTGTTGACGTTCTTCTTGTAATAAACGTTGTTGTCTTAAATTATACATTATTGGTCGACGAATTAATCTATTAGTTAAATTATCAACTTTAATTTTTTACAAGTTTTATATTGCATTCGCGCTACTAATTCCTTCGAGACCGCGTAGCGCCCGAACGGTTCATCTGAGACCCAAAGTATGTTCTAGACTTATGTTCGTATTCAGCGTGGGAGTGTTTATGGATCAAAAAAAATTAGGGTGACCATACAAAAAAATAGGGTGACCATGAAAAAATCGATTTTCCAAAAATTTTCCGAGAAAATGGAAAATTTTTTTCATGCCAAAATTTTTGCCTTTTCATTCTGAGCAACTTTGCCGAAGACACCCCATACCTAAATCAAACAGGAAAAATTTTTCTCATACAAGACAAAAAAAAATTTTTCATTCACATCACATTCATCTCTTATTACAAGTTTTATATTGTATTCGCGCTACTAATTCCTTTCAGACCGCGTAGCGTCCGAACGGTTCATCTGAGACCCAATGTATGTTCTAGACTTATGTTCGTATTCAGCGTGGGAGTGTTTATGGATCAAAAAAAATTAAGGTGACCATACAAAAAAATAGGGTGACCATGAAAAAATCGATTTTCCAAAAATTTTCCGACAAAATGGAAAATTTTTTTCATGCCAAAATTTTTGCCTTATCATTCTGAGCAACTTTGCCGAAGACACCCCATACCTAAATCAAACAGGAAAAATTTTTCTCATACAACACAAAAAAAAATTTTTCATTCACATCACATTCATCTCTTATTACAAGTTTTATATTGTATTCGCGCTACTAATTCCTTTCAGACCGCGTAGCGTCCGAACGGTTCATCTGAGACCCAATGTATGTTCTAGACTTATGTTCGTATTCAGCGTGGGAGTGTTTATGGATCAAAAAAAATTAGGGTGACCATACAAAAAAATAGGGTGACCATGAAAAACTCGATTTTCCAAAAATTTTCCGAGAAAATGGAAAATTTTTTTCATGCCAAAATTTTCGCCTTATCATTCTGAGCAACTTTGCCGAAGACACCCCATACCTAAATCAAACAGGAAAAATTTTTCTCATACAACACAAAAAAAAATTTTTCATTCACATCACATTCATCTCTTATTACAAGTTTTTACAAGTTTTATATTGTATTCGCGCTACTAATTCCTTTCAGACCGCGTAGCGTCCGAACGGTTCATCTGAGACCCAATGTATGTTCTAGACTTATGTTCGTATTCAGCGTGGGAGTGTTTATGGATCAAAAAAAATTAGGGTGACCATACAAAAAAATAGGGTGGCCACGAAAAAATCGATTTTCCAAAAATTTTCCGAGAAAATGGAAAATTTTTTTCATGCCAAAATTTTCGCCTTATCATTCTGAGCAACTTTGCCGAAGACACCCCATACCTAAATCAAACAGGAAAAATTTTTCTCATACAACACAAAAAAAAATTTTTCATTCACATCACATTCATCTCTTATTACAAGTTTTATATTGTATTCGCGCTACTGATTCCTTTCAGACCGCGTAGCGTCCGAACGGTTCATCTGAGACCCAATGTATGTTCTAGACTTATGTTCGTATTCAGCGTGGGAGTGTTTATGGATCAAAAAAAATTAGGGTGACCATACAAAAAAATAGGGTGGCCACGAAAAAATCGATTTTCCAAAAATTTTCCGAGAAAATGGAAAATTTTTTTCATGCCAAAATTTTCGCCTTATCATTCTGAGCAACTTTGCCGAAGACACCCCATACCTAAATCAAACAGGAAAAATTTTTCTCATACAACACAAAAAAAAATTTTTCATTCACATCACATTCATCTCTTATTACAAGTTTTATATTGTATTCGCGCTACTAATTCCTTTCAGACCGCGTAGCGTCCGAACGGTTCATCTGAGACCCAATGTATGTTCTAGACTTATGTTCGTATTCAGCGTGGGAGTGTTTATGGATCAAAAAAAATTAGGGTGACCATACAAAAAAATAGGGTGGCCACGAAAAAATCGATTTTCCAAAAATTTTCCGAGAAAATGGAAAATTTTTTTCATGCCAAAATTTTCGCCTTATCATTCTGAGCAACTTTGCCGAAGACACCCCATACCTAAATCAAACAGGAAAAATTTTTCTCATACAACACAAAAAAAAATTTTTCATTCACATCACATTCATCTCTTATTACAAGTTTTATATTGTATTCGCGCTACTAATTCCTTTCAGACCGCGTAGCGTCCGAACGGTTCATCTGAGACCCAATGTATGTTCTAGACTTATGTTCGTATTCAGCGTGGGAGTGTTTATGGATCAAAAAAAATTAGGGTGACCATACAAAAAAATAGGGTGGCCACGAAAAAATCGATTTTCCAAAAATTTTCCGAGAAAATGGAAAATTTTTTTCATGCCAAAATTTTCGCCTTATCATTCTGAGCAACTTTGCCGAAGACACCCCATACCTAAATCAAACAGGAAAAATTTTTCTCATACAACACAAAAAAAAATTTTTCATTCACATCACATTCATCTCTTATTACAAGTTTTATATTGTATTCGCGCTACTAATTCCTTTCAGACCGCGTAGCGTCCGAACGGTTCATCTGAGACCCAATGTATGTTCTAGACTTATGTTCGTATTCAGCGTGGGAGTGTTTATGGATCAAAAAAAATTAGGGTGACCATACAAAAAAATAGGGTGGCCACGAAAAAATCGATTTTCCAAAAATTTTCCGAGAAAATGGAAAATTTTTTTCATGCCAAAATTTTCGCCTTATCATTCTGAGCAACTTTGCCGAAGACACCCCATACCTAAATCAAACAGGAAAAATTTTTCTCATACAACACAAAAAAAAATTTTTCATTCACATCACATTCATCTCTTATTACAAGTTTTATATTGTATTCGCGCTACTAATTCCTTTCAGACCGCGTAGCGTCCGAACGGTTCATCTGAGACCCAATGTATGTTCTAGACTTATGTTCGTATTCAGCGTGGGAGTGTTTATGGATCAAAAAAAATTAGGGTGACCATACAAAAAAATAGGGTGGCCACGAAAAAATCGATTTTCCAAAAATTTTCCGAGAAAATGGAAAATTTTTTTCATGCCAAAATTTTCGCCTTATCATTCTGAGCAACTTTGCCGAAGACACCCCATACCTAAATCAAACAGGAAAAATTTTTCTCATACAAGACAAAAAAAAATTTTTCATTCACATCACATTCACCTCTTAAAGGAATGTGCTTTATGTATTTGATTTTGAGTGTTAGAAAATCAACACTCAAAAATAATAAATAAAAATCATAGTCCAAAATCAAATGAAATTTTATCTTCTTCTGAAGTTAATCAACTTCAAAAATTACAAGTTTTCGTAATGTGAACTCAAAAACGTAAAACAAGCGAAGAAAATTTAAATCTGAAACTTGTACAATTTGTAATTATTACTGTATCTTGTTAATAATTAGTGAAAATTTTTCTATTGAATTTTTCTTTAGTTTTTATTCAAAAACGTACATAATTTAATATACGATTTAAGCGTATATTAACTTCAAAATGACCGTCTATTAAATTATCTACGTTTTTAATGCTTATTCAAATTTTTTCCGTTACATCGTATATTACAATTATCTACGTTACAGTATTTTGAAAAATGCATGCCGTAGAAAAAATTCTAAATAGGATGGAGACGTGGTCTAGTGCGAAATTAAGAATATGCAAATTTTCATTGGCAAAAATATGAATGACATTTAATTGTATTTGTTAAAATGTTCATGTTAATCAAAAGAACAAGTCTAAATTTCGTGAAAATTAAATAGTTTTATAATTTAAATAGCCATTATCAACACAACATTGCATTTATTGGAAAATCGTGTTTTTTTGGTTTACAGCGAATTTTCTTGCTCTAGCGTGATTTGTAACTATCTACTGCGAATGACTTTATTGTTATTATTTTTAAATATTTTAATTTTTTATGTTCTTTTTATATATTAAAAAAACAAATATTTAATGGAGTATTCAATAAATTTCTTTAGCTCTTATTTATAATATATTGTCCTATGTTTTGCAAATTTACAATACAATATCTTCACGAATCTTATACAACATTTTAATATTTGTAAAAAAATGAGATGGCGGGATTTTGAAAATGACGAAATTTTTAAAATAGTGAAATTTTCAAAATGGCGAAATTTTCAAATTTATTCAATATCACATACTTGTTCAAAAAGGTAGATATTTTCAAAATTTTCAATATAATTTTTATTTTTTAAAAAAATCCACCATTTTGAAATTTTTGAATAATTTCGACATTTTGAAAATTTTGCGAAAATTCCGCCAATCTGGTTTTTTTTAAAAAGATTCGCGTTTTTGATTTTTTTTTAAAAATCCACCATTTTGGAATTATTTGAAATATCCAACATTTTGAACTTATTCGAAATATCCCACATATTGTTTTTTTTTAAATTCCGCCATATTGAAAAATACCGCCAATTTGAAAACAAACCAATATATTAAAAAAACCACTTGAAAATAATATCCATTTTGAAAATAACCGTCATTTTGTAAAAAAAAATTATTTTGTAAAAAAACTGTCATTTTTAAAACAAACCGATATTTTGGAAAAACCGCCATTTTAAAAATAACTGCTATTTTAAAAATAACTGCTATTTTAAAAAACCGACATTTTGAAAATAACCACTATCAAAAAATCTGACATTTTAGGCTTTTGACCGTTTTCAGGTTCTGAAGCGTAATCCCTGAGCCCAATTTCTGAGCCCAATCCCTGATCCTAATCTCAGAGCTACTGAGTTAAAGTTCATTTTAGTAAATTTCTCCATTCAAAAAAACAAAGCATCAATTATTAAAAATTTTAACCGTTTTTAACGGTTTATCAAACTCTGGGACCCAATCTCAAAACTAATGAGTTTTGACAAAACCTTTGACCTCCTCTATCTAATAAAAAAAAAACCCAACCTCGCTCCAGAGTGACAAATTGACAGTAGATCCGAATTTTCTAACCAAGGGTTCAAGACATCTGTCTGACTTATACAGGGAAACTACGATTAAAAATAAAATATTTTTATCTTAACAAGATAATGAGAAATAAATAATTTTTTTCATTTTTGATTTATTTGGAAGATATTGAATAAATTACAAAGTTTTTCAAGATTTGCCATAAAAACTGAAGACAAAAGAAAACTGACAACAAAAGCAAATATTAGAAATTTATCCATCATAATTTATTACAACTAAGTAAATTGCACAGTAAATATTTAAGAAAATCTTCAAAATTATTTTAAAATAACCTTAAACCACTGGTGTTAAACTGTAAACGAAAATATTAAGGTTTATGAAGTAGAATTAGACTTAAAAAGGATTTCCCATAAGGACTACATGACTCTGGTCGTGTTTCGCAGTCTTATTGTCTTTACGCTAGTTAGTGAGACACATACAAAACAAACGAACGTACGTGAATGTAAACAATAGCAGACCCGCGTAGATAATATTCTACATTTTCGTTCAAATATACCGTTAAAAAATACAACATTCTGTTTTATAAAATTTCAAAAGCATATTTAATAAATTTTTTTTTTACTTTTTGATAAAAACAAAATAGTAATAATACTTTTGAAATTATTATTGATAATACTAATGAATATATTTTATATATTTAATTAAAAGTTGTATTTTTTTTATCGCGCGTGTTTGTTTTATTTACATTTTTAAGTTGTCAAGTCGAACGTCAAATTCTCAAAAACTATAAAAAATACAATATCCTATAAATCTTTATTTTTACAAGTTTTATATTGCAGTCGCTTTTTTTTCTTGAAGACCGCGTAGCGCCCAAACGGTTGATCTGAGACCCAAAATATGTTCTAGACTTATGTTCGCATTCACCGTGGGAGTGTTTATGGATCAAAAAAATATAGGGTGTCCATACAAAAAAATAGGGTGACCGGGTGGAAAATTCCGGGAAAATGGAAAATTTTAATGGCAAAATTTTCTTCTTATAATTCTGAACAACTTTGCCTAAGACTACCTATATCTAAGTCGTACAGGAAAAAATTTTTTCATACAACATAAAATTTTCATTCACATCACATTCATCTCTTATTACAAGTTTTATATTGCAGTCGCTTTTTTTTTCTTGAAGACCGCGTACCGCCCAGACGGTTGATCTGAGACCCAAAATATGTTCTAGACTTATGTTCGTATTCAGCGTGGGAGTGTTTATGGATCAAAAAAATATAGGGTGTCCATACAAAAAACTAGGGTGACCAGGTGGAAAATTCCGAAATTTTCCGGGAAAATGAAAAGTTTTAATGCCAAAATTTTCTTCTCATAATTCTGAACAACTTTGCCTAAGACTACCTATATCTAAGTCGTACAGGAAAAAATTTTTTCATACAACATAAAATTTTCATTCACAACACATTCTTATTCTTATTCTTAATTTATTTTCAAACAGATAATTCCCGCACTGCAGCTTTAAGCTGATATCGCGGAAAGACTTTCCATTAAAGTTAATTAACAATAAATTTCTTATAACTAATTAATTATGGCTATAATTGATGGTGAAAATTTTGAGATTTGAATGGCTCTTGAAAGATGCAAGATTTTTCATATAATTTTTTTTTTTAAAAGTTCTTTTCTCACTTAATATCTTGAACAGAGCATGGTTTTAACGTATTTTTTGAAGGTGCAGATGTTTAAATTGTGTCTGATATGTGATGGAAGTGTATTATATTTTCTGACGCCTTCATGAAAAATGCTAACTCTCATGCAGTTTGTCCTTGAGTTTGGTAACTGAATATGTGACCTTCGTCTTGTTGCATATTGATGGAGTTGGCCCACAATAGGAAGTTCAAAATTGACTCTAAGGGTGTTGTTTCTAATTTTGAAGATCGTTAGCATATACTCGTAATCAATTATTTCATTAATTTTCAGGATCTTATATTTTTTGAACAGGTCAGCACTTGAGATTCCCTGATGATGGTATTCGTTCCAATTCGTATCGAATGGCCTTATTTTGAATTACTTGAAGATTCGATATCTTGTACTGTCCTGACGCACCCCAAATTGCTGCCATGTAGCTCAAATGCGAATGTATATGTGAATAGTACACTGATAATTTAGTTTCCTTTGTAAGCATATATGATGATTTTCTAAGCATGGCTAATATTGGTGTAATTTTTCTTTGCATCTGGTTTATATGCTCATGCCAATTAAGTTTCTCGTCTATTAGCAGGCCGAGATATTTGAAACTTGATGTTCTTTCTATTGGTTTGTTATTCACATGGATACGAGGCAAGAATGGTATTTGTTTGTTTTTTGGGGTGAAAAGAATGTACTTTGTTTTTGTAACGTTGAAAGTCAGGAGGTTATTATAGAACCAATTGTTGATAAGGTTCATGTCTTCGTTGATGGAGGATGTGAGTGAGGTCATATCATCACCAGAATAAATTAAAAGCGCGTCATCTGCATATAACTGGGCATATCCACTCAGGGGTATGTCCAGAAAGTCGTTTATATAGATGAGGAATAGCAATGATGACAGTGAGGAGCCTTGTGGGACACCAGAGGAGAGATAGTGCTGTTCACTTTGAATTTGTTCGTTTGAAATCATGATCTTTCTACCAAAAAGATATGAGTTAAGTGTCTCCAGTAATGTTCCACTGACCCCACAGTTCTTAATTTTCTCGAGTAAAATCGTGTGATCGACACAATCGAAGGCTTTACTGACGTCTATAAAGATTGCTACCGTGAATTTATTAGCTTCGAGTGATCCAATTATTCGAGTCATCGCACACAAAGTGGCACTTGAGGTGTTGGAGTGTTTCATGAACCCAAACTGATTAGGGTGGACAAAATTTGTTCTTTCAAGAAATTCCATTAAAATGTCGTAAGTTACCTTTTCAGTGACTCGCGAAAGTATTGGTAATACTGACACGGGGCGGTAATTGTTGCAGTTTTTCCTATCACCACTTTTATAAATGCATGACAACCTTGCTACCTTAAAAGATGTTGGAAATATTCCTTTTTCAAACATGTCATTCATTGCTTTTGTCAAAAATGGAGTCAATATACAGGAATTTTCTTTCAAAAAACGTACAGGAATCCCATCGTATCCCATGGATGTGGATGATTTCATTGCATTAATCACTGAATAAATTTTATCCGGAGATACCGTTGCTTTATCAATTTGTTGATTAATTGTTCCACTAGTCATAGTCATCAGTCTGGGTCTATTATAATTATCAAGAATGAGTTGTGACTTGAGAGATTCAGAAATGCCAGAAAAATATGAAAGAAGTTCCTTTGATATCAGTATTGGATCATTAATGGTAGTTCCATTTTCAGATGTTAGTTCAGTAGGAAGAGGTTTGTGCATGGATGATGATCGATTAGTCAAGATGTAATTAATAGCTTTCCAAATTTTATTTGAATTACCACATGCTGATTGAATTAATTGATTTGCATGAGATTTACGAGCTTGTCTGATAATTGCTGTAACTTTGTTGCGCTGTTTCGTGTAAATTCTTCGTCTAAACTCACGTTCTCTCTGATTCAGTCCATTTTGTTTCCATTGTTTATTCAGGAAGTCTCTGTGCTGTTGTTCAAGTATAAGTTGAGGAGTAATCCATTCGTACTGAGAAAAGTTTGTTGTATAGTTCTTATATTTTCGATTTTTTTTAATTTCATTAGTAAGAAAGTGTTGTAGATCGTCAAAATTGACATTTGGGAACTGCAAGAAGGTTTGTAAGCTTGATTTTATCGTTTTCCAATCCGTTATAAATTTATTTTGAGGCTCGTTGGGTTGTTCTTGATGTAATATTGACAAAATAAGTGCGTAATGATCTGAAAAATCTATTGGAATGCGTGATATGTTGAAATGTTTTTCATAAAAATTCGCGGCAAAATGATCCAGAATAGAGCCAGGAGCACCAGGACCTTGTGGGATCTCATAAGTGTATGATGTTTGATGTGTATCATTAAGTAGTCGCAAGGAGTTACGATCAAGAACATTACGATATTCCCTTACAGTTGAATTATGATCAAGAACATTTATATTCATATCCCCAACAAGGATACAATTGTCCTGGGTTTCAGCGAATTTATCAATGAGGTCGAAAAATGATGCAATGTTAGAATTTACAGGACGTCTATAGATGGAAATAATGTTGCAATTAAGTTTAGTGAGTTTTATAATAATAACATGTACATCATTAACAGACAATTGTATCATGGGAGTATGTGGAATAGAATTTTTCACATATACAGAGAGGCCTCCATATCCGTCATTTCTGGTTTCATGGTAACTGATGTATCCTGGTAGATTATAAAAGTGTTCGTGGTTAGGTAGTATCCACGTTTCTGTTAAAACAATGACGTGAATAGTCCCATGCTTCTTCAGTTCAAGTTCAAGTAGATCGAGCTTATTTCGAATTGAGTGTATGTTTAAATTAAGAATATGAATTCCATTCGAGTCATTTTTTTCAAAGGAAACAGTATGAGAAATAACAAATTCAAAATTTTCACCATTTACATCTGTTGCATGCATTTAAATTTTATTCTTATTCTATTAAAATTTATATTAAAGTATACAGTGATTTTAACTTAATACTATTAATTTTAAGAACAATAAAAAAATTAACAAAAATTTGTTTTGACAATGTTAAATAAAAAATAAACTTAAAAAAAAATTAGAATTAAAAGTGCATTGTGGTTGGTAGATTATTTGTGCTGCGAGTTCCAGAGGAGCCTACAGTTGATGTTTCCATTAATTGATCGAGTTGCTGAATGGTGTATACTTTTTCCCATTTTCCATTTTTATATACTTTAACGACATTATAGCATGCAGTCAATTTATCAATGAGGTGCATTTGTTTTAATTTTACCGCTTTCAATTTGACTTTGACGAGTTCTGGTGATAGATGTTGATTGATAAATATCCGTTTATTTCCAGGAAGACCAACTCTTGATGTGGTTAATGGAGTGTTGTTATTGATGTTTTTTATGTATGCATTGAAAAGTTCATCTTTAATTGAAACATCAGCCAGTTTCACTAAAATTGCATTTGAGCTTGGTTTTTGGTTATCTGTGCTCGAATCCTGATTTTGTTTCAATCGAATGCATAAAACGATATCGCTGTCATTGATTTCATATCCACATGCTAGTGCAAGTTTTATTATTGTTTGTTTCAAAATTTGTTTGGTTTCATTTTGAAAAATCGGAACATTTTGAACGATTAAGTTATTTCTTCTTTGTAAGTTTCTCATATATGTTAAATCATTATTATGATGCTCAATAGTAGATGGAATTTGATTCTGATTTTGATAAGCCAGAAGCTTTAATTTCATTTCATCTATTTGATTTTGGTATTTGTTCTCGATTTCATTAATTTTGTCTGCAAATGCACTAAAGTGCGCATCGCAAGATGATTTGACTGATAGAATTTCAACTTTGTTGTTTTCTACTGTCTCAGAGATGGCGTTGACTTTTTCGTCTATTTTATTCATGTAAACCCATTTATCTTGTACACATATGTGACACAACCACCCTTTTTTTGAGTTTTGAATTAGGTTATAGAAAAATTCCGATGAAATGCCGACACATTTTCCATGATACCTGTCAGTACAGTTCCGACACATAACAGTTATTGAATTTTCATCGGTAAAGTCCATGGAAATAGTTAACTTGCACACTCCACACGAAGGCATGTTGTGCCGTGTATTTCGTTTGGCCGAAGGTATTTGGTCAACTATGTTAACAGAAAGCTCCTTAATAGTCCTTTTTTTTGCCATCAATTGCAATATGGAATCAAAAAATAAAAATCACAGGCGGTTTTTTCAATTATGTATTTAAGTTGTGTGTCTAACCTTCTAGGTGATTTCATTAATTGATGTTTTTTTTTGTCCAGGTGTGCCTCAACAGGCCCGTAGCCCTCCCACTTATCCTTGTAGTAAACTGTTGGCCGTTATTGAAAGCGATACGACTTAATACGACTCAGGATAAAAAATATGGAATCAAAAAATAAAATCACAGGCGGTTTTTTTCAATTATGTATTTAAGTTGTGTGTCTCACCTTTAGGGTGATTTCATTCACTGAAATCAATGTTGTTCGTCATGCAGGTGTAACCACAGATGATGTTTGTAGTAGTTTTTTTGTGTGGTTTTAATAATTAAAGCAAATTATGTATTTTTATTTATAAACATAAACACACTGTTAAACGATAATTTTGAATTATTAGATGTTTAGACAACTCCAAAATGTATGCAATAAACGTTCACAAATTATTGTACTGAGAAATGTCTTTGAATTTAGAAAGATTGATGATGTAATTAACTTGTTTTAGACTAATACTAATGAAGAGTTCATTGTTTTAAATGTAAATATGATTTATTTTTTAATCAAAACCAATTATTTGCAATAATATTTAGTCACTTTTCTCTTAAACTAACTTTTTTCACAAAAATTTAACGTAATATTTATGATTTAAGCACTTTAATCTCACTTTTGGATATATTTCTATTGTACTAATTTATGGCTATCGTTTTTTGCACACCTTATTTTAAATTTTGCACCCCTAATTTTAACACATGCACACCTAATTTAAAAAAACCTCACACCTAAACATTAATGGCTCACTCCTAAAAATTCACATCTCACGCTTAACTTTTAAGTTTTTCACACCTAACTTTAACATTTGCATCCTTATTTTATACCTTTCACACTTATTTTTTATACTTTCACACCTATCAATTTTGAAAATCACCCCTAAAAATAATTAAAAATGTTCACCTAAAATTTATATCTTTCACACTTATTTTTCATACTTTCACACCTAAAAATTAAATGAAAAATCACACCTAGTTTGAATTTTTTCGCACTTAACTATTAAGCAAAACACACTTATTTTTTCAAATTTCACCCTTAAAATTAAATTAAAAATCACATCTAATTTTAATTTTCTCACACTTAACATTTATGTAAGACACACTTATTTTTAAAATTTTCACTCTTAAAATTAAATTAAAAATCACACCATATTTTAATTTTCTCACACTATTTTTTTTATTTTTCACACTTTTATAAATTTTTAATAAAAATAAATCGGGTGGGACACAATGTTCTATGCAATATACTAAAATATGTTAAAAATATACGAAGTAAAACCCTTAGTTTTGACGTTTGACTCAAAACAAAATAAACCTTGGCAAAAAGGTCTTGACAAATTGCAAGAAAAAGCCAATATAAGATGCAAAATTTTGATGATGATAAAAGCTGATGATGTATACAGGTTGTGTAGTCGTACAGTAGTATTAAGTTGACAAATAAAAACACAAAATTTGTTATGAAAAAAAATATAATATTTTGGAATATTTATTAGACTAACACTTTTCTGAATTAACACACGTTTTAAATTTGAACATTAAATTGTAATAGATTGAAATGACTAATTTGTATAAAAAATTATATAATAAAACAAAAAAAGAGGAGAAAAATATAATATGTTGTTTTCTAGTTGACAGTCACTCGTATTGGCCATCAAAATGAATTTTAAAGTATTCTAGATTGATAAGATTGAGAATTGGGAGGAAGTTTCCACCTATCTAAA
>LN483803.1:0-96333 GCA_900002565.1 Culicoides sonorensis
GTATCAATTCCTCAAATAACTAAGTGTCACTGGAATGGCTTAGATTGAAAAAAAATGGCCTCAAATTGAGAAGCACACGAAGACCATTCAATTCGAAATTTCAAAGGATCTTAAGTAGATTGAATAGAACTCATTGAGGCCATGTTGGTACCCTTGTAAAATCTATCCTAATTTTGTATGAAAAATTAAATTCATCGCCCTCTCACTTTTTCACCAATTTCAGATTCAATGCAGAAAAAATATTATAAAAAAAATTATCAAAAATCCCGTCTTATTTTACTATAAAAGAATTTTAATTTTCCATGAAAAAAAAACAACATTAAATCATGGAAAAAAATGAAAGAAAAATTACTTATTTATATGAAAGAACCCAAACAAAACTGCGAACAAAATTATAAGGCTTATTTAATTTTACTTTACCCCTTTTTTTCATTTCATCATCATAATTCAAAAATAAGTCAAGTCTGTTATTTTGCTAATTATCTGTATATTTTTTCTTAACATTGTTATTTTATCGCATTATACCGTAGACACATGGATTCATAATTAGTTTGATACCCCAAAAAAAATTAAAGTACTTAAAGATTTTTTTTCTTCTTTCAATGTCTTATATAAAGTTCTGAGAAATATTTTTAACTTTTATACTAAAATAATTTATTTTTCAAGCAATAAAACAAAAAAAAATTGCTAAGGAAAAAAACGGGTTTCATAATTAATAAACACACCCACATAGTACAATGTTAAAATAAAAAAATCGTATAAATTTGCTTTTCTTAAGATCAAGTTGTTGTTATTTTAATGTAAAAGTATTGTTGTACTTGGTAAAGTATTTCCATATTTCTTTTTTTTTCACTTGAATAATTTAACAAAATTAAGATGAATTTCAAGAATTAATTAATTCTTAATTCATTATATTTTTTTCTAATTACCAAGTTATATTAAGAGATTTGATATCAGTTCAATGATAAGATTTCATGTAAAATTATCGGGGTTTGGAAAAATATTAAAGTTAACCCTCTGTTTCTCACAGAGCCATACATGCCCAAAAAATATATATGCACATAAAAACGCTTGTGAAATGAAATTTTCAAGGAAGAATCACTAAAAGTTCATTTGAAATTTCTAATTTAAAAAAAAATTGTTTTTAAATTCAACAAAAAAAAAAAATTCTGATTTCTTAAAGGGTTAAATAAATAACCTTGAAGTAATCAAAACAAAATTTGGAATTAAGATTAGATAGAATGTTATCATAATATATTTCCTACTGAATATAAGCGTGTGCCGTTAACGAATACCAATTTAGTACTTAATCAATTTCCTCTCGAACCATTTAAGCATAAAAAATCCAAGACAATGTTCAATTTATTGAATATCTTAATATTTCTATTATCTATTTCAAACCTTTTTTTGATGACAAAGCAAGAGGGTGTTGATTTGAGTAATAATTTGGTGTCATCAGAAAAAATTGAAAAAGAATTTTACGAAGAATTTACAAAATTAATTGCAACTGGTGATGAATCGGAAAAATTAAAGTCGTTATATGAAATTTTAAGGTTACCCGATGAAATTAGGTATATCAATGACTTGAGTGAAGTCCCTGAAGAGTTGAGTGTGAGTATGAAATTTATTTATTTTGACATGAAAATTTAATTGAAATATTTCATTTTAACAGATCGTTTATTGCTTGACATGTCGTACCACAGTAAGCACATTTTTGAATTTACGTCGCAGAGAAAACCAAACTCTTGAACAACTCTCCAACTACGCATATGAGTTGTGTATTAATTTGAATATCCAAACAAGTACTGTTTGTCGTAATATGATAGATCAAATGGCTCCAATCCTGTTATATTTGGTCGATAATTACCCTGAACTTGGTTCATATGATACATGTGCCATTGTAGCTCAATCTGAAAATTGTGGTCCACCAAGAAATGAGATGTTTGATTTGGAAATTGAAATCGCAAGTGGAGGTCCTGAGATTACAGGACATAAAAAAGGGACACCATACAGTGGTGAATTCTATAAAATTATTCACATTGGTGATATTCACTATGATCCTGATTATGTGGTGTCTGGAAATGCCAATTGTAAGGAACCAACTTGCTGTCGGTATAATCAAGGAGCACCAGCCAACGAAATGGATGCGGCCGGTCGATGGGGTGATTATCGAAATTGTGATATGCCTTACGAAATGATCCAAAACGCGTTTAGGACAATGTGGCAATTGCACAATGATGCTGATCATATTTATTTTTCAGGAGATATCATTGATGTAGGTAAATGAAATTTAAATACTTATTAATTTAATTAAAATATTTCATTTTAGCATGGTGTATGGGAGACATCCATTGAAAGTAACATATTGAAAATCGAGACAATTCAACAACTCATGAAAGACGAGTTCCAAAATATTCCAATCTACCAAACACTCGGAAATCATGAAGCTCATCCAGTCAACATTTATGCACCTTCTTTCATCACCGAAGAAGAGCTCAGTACGCAATGGCTCTACGATTATACAGCAAATGCTTGGTCCACCTGGCTTTCCAGTGAATCACTTGAGACAGTGAAAAAAGGCGGATATTACACAACACTCATTGCTCCAAACTATCGTTTAATTGTCCTCAACAACAATGAATGTTACGTCGACAATTTCTGGATGCTTGCCGGATCAAATCAATTAAAAGATCAACTGCAATGGCTCCATGACACACTTTTGCGTGCTGAAGCAAACAATGAAAAAGTTCATATTATGAGACACATTCCATCGGGTTCCAGTTGTTTCCGTTACTGGGATCGTGAATACAATCGCATAATTAATCGATTTTATCACATAATATCAGCACAATTCGAAGGACATACGCACAAAAATGAAATTGAATTATTTTATGATACGGAAAATGTAAAACATGCACTTAATGTTGCATTTAATGGTGGCTCACTCACCACATATACCAATTTGAACCCAAATTTCATGGTATTTTACGTTGATAAGCAAAGTTTGGAGGTCATTGACTTTGAAAGTTACATGTTCAATTTGACTGAAGCCAATTTACACCCATATCAAAATCCACATTGGTTTAAATCGTATTCATTTAAAAAAACATGGAATTTACCTGATTTGAGTCCTGAATCGATGAATGGACTTGTTGAGAGATTGGTGGCTGATGACAATGAAAGTTATAAATATTGGACGCAAAGAATTAAAAATGGTGAACCATATCTTCAAAGTGGATGCCAAGGAAAATGTCTTGAAAATAGCGTTTGTCGAATTGTGACAACGAGTTTCGGTGATAATCGTAAATGTAAAGAATTGTATTCAAATTAAATGAATTTTAATAAAATGTATTTTTGCATTAAATGAATGTTCGTTCATAAAAGGATCAAAAATTAAATTTCATTTGAAAAAAAGACGGAAAATACCCGTAGAAATAAACAAATAGCACTTCCGAGACACATAAAATGATAGCAAAAGAAAACAAAATTTAAATAAATAGCGACAAAATACCCTCATTTACAAATAAGGTACACACAACAAGACCAAAACATTTAACAAAAAAAAAAGGGCGAGATCATAAAACTGTTTTAACGGGCAAACAACTTGTTTAACTGGTGCTTAATAGAATTTTTTTTTTCTTTTGTGAAAAGACCGTCATAACAATGTGTGTCTACACGTGTATGGCGTGAAATATTTGTTTGTTTAACAATGTTTTGTTGATAAAATTTAACGATTTCCAGGATGAAAATGCGCTAACAAGAGTGTGAGTTTTTTTTTTCTTTATTGTTCAAAAGCTTAAAAATTACAAGGCATTGTGTCTTGTTTTTCTTATTCCACTTATATAAAAGGAATAAGAACAATGAGGGCATCGTTGTCGAGAAAAATAGAATTCGTAACACGATCCAAGTTATGGGATTTAAAATTTCCCACTCTCTCTTTACGATATTGAAATATTTAGACTGGACTGAAGTTATCAATGACCTTGGTAGTGTCAATGAACGGATGTTTAACCCCTCTGGAGACTTCCTGTAAATCAGGGAGGATCCAAAGAGCTTTAAAACACCTTCTCAAGACTCAAGACCAGTCTAGTCATTTTTCGAGCTGAAAGAACTGAGAGACATTTTCATTCAAAGAAGCACTTGTCGAAATCTTCGGAACTCAATTCAATAAAGTGGATTTTCCTTCACACATACAGACACACTCAAATTCAATTCTACTTGCATTATCAGTGTTTGTATGACACACACACACATTCACATAATTCTACTTATATGAAAAAAAACATATGTTTAAATAATTCACAGAATAGAACATGCATCAAGGGAAAACAAACATCATAAAATGCTCTCATGATAAGTTTTGTTTTTTTTTTGCTCTAACACAAACAAAGCATAGAATTGTTAAATAAAGTACAAAAAATAATGCATACACAGAAAATATCTGAAAACGATGCAATTTACGGCATTTTGGGTATTTAAAATGAAGAATACTCTAAACTGCATTTAAAAATTATTATTTAATTTTTTTTTGCTATTTAAAAGTGTTTGTTGGTTTAAGAGAACGCGTATGAATGTGTTTGTGTGTGTGTTTAATTAAAATAAACATAAAAGAAGTGTTTTCTGTTTTTAATTTTTTTTTGTAGATATGCATTAAAAATTAATGTATTTTGTACGTCTCTTGGCATTAATTTAATTTTAAATATGATTTTTTTTTAATTTAACACACTTTGAATTTTTTTTTCTTGTATTTTATTTCACTTTATGAGCAAGTGCTCTCAATTTAAGTTGATTAAATCAAATTGCAGTTTAGTGATTTAAATGTAATATGCTTAATGTTTGCTCATTTTTTTGTTCATGAGATAAATAATATTTATCTTTTTTTTTTTATGAATGTTGGACAGTTATAAGTGAGGTCAATTCTGATTGAGAGAGTTTGAGACATGAGTCTGAATTTAAGCAGTAACGCCTCAAACTGATTTTCAAGAGTTTTAAATTTTGTACTACGCTCAATTTTTTTTGGGCTTGAGCTTAATTTCACCTTGACTTTTGGGCCCTTCTGGTTATGGGTTGAGAGTAAAAAAACGATGCAAATGCTTTTCACGTTAAATTTTTAAGTGTCATGAACTGACATCAACCTTCAAAATTGTTCAAGATTTTTTTTTGAACAATTTATTATTTAAAAATCTGAAATATGATGCTTTCAATTAAATGAAAAAACCTTCGAGGGACAGACAATACAATTTTTAAATAATAATAATTATAATTTTGCTATTGAAACTTTTTTTTTTCCTCTTTTATTCACTTTTAATATAATTATCAAGTCTATTCTACAAAAAAAAACAAGAAAAAAATAACAGTTTTAAAGGAACATGGAAACTTTTCATAAAACATACAAAAAAAAGTTAGTCAAATTATTAAATTTAAAAATTTTTTATTTTCTTACAATTCTCTCTTTCTCTTTCTTACTTTCAAATGTCTGTTAAAGTTCCTTTTCATCGTAACACAGTACTTGTGTTTGTCTTTTTATGGTCAACACTGCTGTTGCTCTTCATATTTCAAAAATTTAACATAAATAAGATGAAAAACCTACAAACTTTTTTTTTCTTGTTCTGACTCAAACTGAAATGTATACAGAATTTGGTGATAAAAACTTTTTGCCATTATCATGTATTTTTTTGTATTTTTTATGTACATTTCTCGAAAAAAAACAAGGACTTGTCTTTGATTTTTTTTTTTTTGAAAATACAAAATATGGTGTTTTGTAAATGTATTTCAAGTTTTGTAGGAAGAAGTTTATGTATTTATTTTACAAAAAAATAAAAAAAATGTGCATAAAATGCTTTTTATTTATTCATTTTAAGAGTATACTACTAAGTTTTATGTGTTTCATAAACTTAGACTGCTTCCAAGTTTTTTTTTTGTCCTTAGTACCTCTTAAAAAAATCATCTGGCATGGTCATAAGATTTTAAAAGCTCAAGAAATTAATTTACATGATGTTATAATAAAAAGATGTTTAAATGGAAGAGCTTTTAATTAAATGAAAATTAATTTTTTAACAGGTAACAGGTGAATTTTTAATTTAAAGGACTTTTAAAAGGTAAAAAAATTAAATGTTCATTGACATTAACACAAGAAGAAGATGATGAAGTTTTAAATGAAAATTAGTCATTTAATATCAGTAATTTTTTTTGTGCAGGTATCAAAACAAGAGTGAGGTCATTTCAGTGCCAGAGCTTTGAGTCAATGCACTTTTGCGGCAACGAGGGAGTGTCGATAACTGCTTAATTTCCGAAGGTGTTTTGTTGAATTCATCAGGACCTGCATAACACTTTCGTCTCTTGCCAAGCTCCAGCCTACAGCGTGGCTTTACAAGTAAGTATTTTCTTGAGGAGTATAAATTGACAACAGAGTTGAAAGACAGATTACTTTTTGAGTACCCTTTGAGACATTTAAACACGAATTTTAATATGGAAAACTCATTTAATGCCTTTACACTGAAAGCTGAAAACGCCCCGCAGTACAAAGTCCGTAGACGAAGATCTTTGATTGACGCTTACAGGGCATTTAATGAAGGAAATTTTTATCGCATTTCCAGTTAATTATTAAACAAGATTTCGAATATTATGGGCACTCCTTTAGTCTACGCATATTTTGCGGGGTGGTCTGCGGAGCATTTTCAACTTAGAGTGTACAGGTAAAATATTGGGAGCTATCATTTGAAACAAATAAAAACGAGTTGTGAAATCAGGTAGTCCATAACCACTTTTAAGGCTCCTATTCTTTAGCAGCCGATATATGACAAAAAAACAATACAGAGAACAGAAAATGTAACAAAAATAAATTGATCTACTTTTAAGTTTTGTAATAATGGGATTTGATTTCAAATCAAAGAACAAAAAAAATTATGTGAATTGCAAAAAATATTAGTACATGTGTTTTCTTATTGCTTAGAGAACCAAACATTTATTTTCTTTATTATTTTTTTTTTATTTGGTAAATCTTATAATAAGAGAAAAGGTGTATTGTGTTCGGATTATATTTGAAGTCTCTTTTTTCCATAATAATATGAGGGAAAAAAATTGTGTACAATTTTTGTGGTGGAAATTTTTATGAGAATTGAATCTAAGCACATTTTTGAGCGTAAACTTCTAAAACAGCGGAAAACCGTGATTTTTTCGAAAATCGCGAAAATCGAAATTTTTAAAAATCGAATTGTTTAAAAAAATCGCAAAATTCAAAATATCACGAAAAACACCGGAATTTGTAGAAATTGTGAGATTGGCGGAATTTAAAATATTAAAAAAAATTTAACGGTCTTCAAAAAGTTTTACGCGAATTTAAGATATTTACAAGTTTCCAAAGGTTTTTGAGCATTCTACGTTTTGAAAATTTGCAACTTTGAGTGTCAGATCGATTGTCAAGAAATTTGTAGTGCAAAAATGGACGAAAAAAATTTGAATGACAAAACTGTTAAAAAAATGTAAAATTTTTTATGTGAAAAATTTGTTATTAAATTTAAAATATTAATAAATTGCACTAAATCAAAACATGCTCAAGTTAAAAAGCGTAAAATTGGCACAGTACACGGAAAAAAAACAGGTGTGATTCCCACATCAAATTTTTCATTTGAGTGTAATATCATCCTAATTGGGTTGAAAATCCACACTATCTAAGACGATTCTAAACCCTAATAGAGACGATTCCCACCTCATTTAGGTTGAAAATACACTCAAATGAGATGATTTTACACTCAATTTATATTGAAAAATACCCAAATTGTTAAAAAATTAACATCAAAGCATTGAATGATTATTGTTTTACATAAATAACTTTTTTTTATCATTATTTTGAAAAAGTTTTATCAAATAAAATAAAAAAATTTATTGAAAAAAATTAGTTCTTTGTAATCTATAAATCTAGAAAAAATGTTATTTGTGTTTTTTTTATAAAATATAAAAACTTCATTTTTAAGCATACCTATAAATTATAAACACATTTTACTCACATCCTGACTTCAATTGACTATTTCAATTATTTTTTCTAATTTTAATTTTTATACATCACAATTTACAATAAATGCCGGAATAAAAACTCTTATAGATGATTCTGCTATCAATTATGTGTATAGCGATATCAATTGATAGCAGAATACACTCAATTGGGACGGGAATCACATCAAATTATAAATTTCATTAGGATGATTTTGCTATCAATTGAGGTGGGAAAACACTCTAATTGAAAATTTGATGTGGGAAAAGCATCTATGTTTTTTCCGTATAATCACTTCAAAATTAATATTTTCTAAATAATTTTCTCGCAGATTTAACCGACAACGACACATTTGGCCAAATTTTAGATAAAACATTTCAGGAAATACAAAAATGATATGCGTTGTACAATTTATATTTTTACACACTGATATAAGTTACATGTAGGTGGAATTTTCTTCTTTTTTTTCCTCGTGCTTTGCTTTCATCAAATAAACGATCATTCTTTATGATATTCATTTTGTATTTTTATTATTATTATTGCTGTATTTCTTTTTTTTTCTGCATGTTATTTTATGTAAGATACATAATTTAAGCAATCATAATACATTTCACGAGGAATATATTTGAATTATATTTGTTTTTTTTCTATCATCATTTTTTTGCTTTGTTATTGTGCAAAATCTGTTTTATTTTGTTGTCTTGTCAAAAAATACTTTTTTTTTGTTTGTCATGTTTTGTCAATGTTCTCAAAAATTCTGTTTTTATTTTTTTTATTTATTGTGTGTGCTTAGAAGTGTGGAAAAGACAGAAAAAAAGTACATTTTTTGTTTTGTTTATTAAGAAATGTATCATCATTATTGTTCACGTGGAAAAAAAGCCTGTGTTTCATCAAAAAAAAATTGTATTTTATTATTTAAGGATATGAAAGAGCAACAATAAGGACACTTCCTAAAATTTTAAGCTAACATGTACAAAAAAGGTAAAAAACAAATTATTTTTCATTCATATTCATTAATTTTTCAAATCAAATTCTTTGCCTGTTGTTTGTAATTTGATGTGATGTTGACCATATTAAACACTAATTTTTTTTAAGGTTTATCCTCCTGTGTCATGTCAGACAAACTGTATCCATTTCTAAAATCCTGTCATGTTATGGTAATAATATCGTCGTCAATTTTCTGCTTGAACTATTTTACACTCATTTTGTGTGTATATTTTTGTGAAATTTTCGTTCCTAGAAAAGAAATTTTTATTTTATTTTTTCTTTGAAACGAACCAGATATGATGACGGCAATCACCATTAGACTTAATAATGAAAGAACAAATTCTGTCTGTTATATGACTGGAAACGCACTGATGACTTACAGTATAAAATATTATATTATAAAACATTTATTTCCTCTTACATTTTCTTGTCTCTTCACTGATATATATATTTGATTTTGAAAGTATCCACACACATATAAAACATTTAGACGGTATCTTTTTATCTGCACATCATTTTCATCTGATACTCTCCTTTCATACGCATTTACACATAAAATTTATTAGAAACTGTTATATTTTTATTTAGGGGCTACTAATAAATACTTTTATGCTATTTTCATATCAATTCCAGTGATAAAATTTTATGATCATATAAGTAAAAAAAATACCTTTTGAATATTTGTATATGATCAGAAAAATTGATAATGAATAGCTTCACAGGAGATATTTCATGTCAATAAAATTTCTTTTCATATTTCATTAAATAAATTAAGGTGCTGTGAAATGAAGAAAAAATGTATTTTTTGAAATTCAGTAAATAAATAAATGAAAGTAATAGTCAATGTTGATTGAAGTTTTTACATAAAACATTTTTTTTATTTTTGTGTTTTTATTATAATGACTTACATAAATAAAGAGAATTTCCTGTGGGCTATGACATACATGATTCAAATTGTACAACATTCTTTTTGAAATTGAGATTCTATGTGCCTTTTTTTGAGAGGTGGAGTATTGGTTTGAATCGTATTACATTGATTGTATTTCACGTGTTTTCTGTTTTTGATCAGTCGAGTTTTTGTGTCATGACATGGGTGGTGATTCAATGGAAAAGTAATTACTTATAATGATATTGGGAAGCTGGATGTTATGCCTTTGAATACTTTAAATACCTTTGAAAGATCCTTGAAACATGAAAACTTCTTTAAAAATTTTCCTCCTAGAAATTTTTGACTCCTCTTGGAATGTTCTTCAAGGCTTTGGAACTCGAACTTTTATTTTCGATGAATTTTTGGAAGCTAGCAAGCTTTAGTGATAGGTCTGTGCCTGAAAACTTCATTTAAAAGTATTTTTTTGAAATTTGTAATCTTTTTTTTCAAATTTTGACAAGTTTGAAATTTTTGACCCCTCCTGGAATGTTTTTTTATACTTTGGAATCCCAAATTTATGGTCTATGAATTTTTCGACGCAAAGCAAACTTTAACGATCCGTCTGTTCCGTATTTTTTTGAAATATTTAATCGTAATTTTCAAAATTTTTAAATTTCCGTCCATTTTGAAATTTTTCGACCCCTCCTGGAATATCTTTTTGGATTTTCAAAATCTAATTCTGAGCCTAAAAACATAAGTAAGTAATTTTCTTAAATTTCATCATGACCATTGAATGTCACTAAAGAAACACCTTTAGAATAAAACCAACTAAAATAACAAGGTAAAACTTTACGAATTAAAAAAAAACAAACACCTCAAAAACAAAAATGATAAAATTTTGCACAATGACAACAAGTTACAAGTAAATATTCATATATATCACAGAGATAAAGGTGTGAAATTACAATCTGCAATGTAAGGAAGTCTTAAAATTATGCTTAAATTCAAAAGAAGGTTGTTAAATCTTTCCCTAACTTTTGCAAATTGTTTTACAATTGAATTTTCTTCAAAGTTCTGTTTTAAATTGCAAAATTTAACTATCTTGAGATAATTGTTTAAATTAATATTTTGTGTCATACAGTGAAAATAGGGAGAAAATGAAATAAGGTGTGTTTGTACCTTCCGTTATAAGGTGAAAATTACATGCATTGCATTTAAATTAGATATATTAGTCATAATTACTTGTACTCTGCTATATTTTAAGTACTAAAGCAAAATTCCACTTTGGTTTGAATGATTTACATGAAATTGAACTCCATTTTTCTTAATGTAATTTGTTTATTTAAATTAATTTGGTTCATTTGAATCTCAAGTTTCACTGAAATTTCATCTATTTAAAGCATTTTCAGTAATTTTTCCTTTTTCTGTGTGTGTGTGTGTGTGTGTGTGTATATGGGAGAAAATATTTACAGATCCCACACTCTTAAAAGAAAAACTTTTGACAAGTAAACCAGGTGCATGTCATCTCATCCGTGTTTTATTTGATATGCAGGTAATATAATTTTACTTTCTGCCACGTCAACTTGTTTTATTTTATTTTAGTTATGAATGAAATTTCTATTTCGGGTATTTCTTTCAAATTTCCCATACATACGTATGTTTAAAAGTGAGTGAAAGACATTGCTCAAAATGCAGGCATTTCCAAGTGTGTGAGAGAAAATACGCCAAGAAAACCAATTAAAACTTTTGTTAATTACTCGTTAGATGCCTGATATTTGCTGTATTATTTTTATGCTCAATATTGAACGTGAATAAGGTTTCAAATAAAATTTTTGATGTTTGTTTAAATATGTGTGTGTTTGTGTATGTGTATACAGATTAAAATCAGGTTTTGATAACAGAAACATTTGTTTTATAACACTTCTTTTCCTTTTCTCTTTTACTTTTTAATTAAAACTTCTATTTGCTTTTCTCTTCAAATTCACATTTAATAGTGTATTTCAAAAGAGATGATTTTTTTTCCCATGTATTTTATGTTCATTTTTTTTTGTTTTAATTAGAAACTCAAATTCAAGTGAATCGTCAGATTCGTATAATTTAAAATTTGTAAATCATTTTTTTCGTTCTAATCTTTGTTTTATATTGTACGAAAGCGATATAAAATGAGATGAAATGAAAAAAAAATAAAAATGAAACCTGATTTCCACATAGATTTGGAGTAAAATTTATTCACATCATTCAAAATCCATTGTTTTATTCATTTATCAAGGACTTTATTTGGTATTATTGGTAGATTGAATGATATTACACAACACTGAAATTTTCCATCAAATGTTAGATCAAATTACAGTAAGTACGTACCCAAAAAAATAAAATAAAATAAAAATATATGTATCAGTGAGAGAAAGCATAAAATAAATTTGATTCATTTTCTTTTTGATGGTCTAAGACATTTATGTTGATGTTTTGTGTATGAAAAAAGAAAAAAAAATAAAAATAAGGAACTTTTCCTTCTTTTCTCAATCGCTGTCGGATATTTTTAATAGAAATTTATGCATTGAGTTACGCACTAAATTGATAATATGTCAAGAAAATTGAAAGCAAAAAAAAATGATAGCTCAACATGTGTTCAATATTCCGCTTCACTGAATTGAATTAGATATGAAATCAATTTTGATATACTTACTGACTTATAGGAGAGGTTGTTTCATGTAAATTTAACAGTGATTTAATGATTTTGTATTCGAGTGTGTAATTACTCTTAAGAAATAAGAAGTAATTTGGAGTCAAAAATTATAATCATTAAAATCAATGAGATGAATGGAAACGATCAGTTCTGACAAGGCAAGTCAAGAATTGACAACATGATGAAAATAAATAAAGATTTTGATATTTTTGAATTAAACATTGTTGGATTTTGACAAAACTTTAGAATACGCTTCAAAAACTTTCGAAAATTCTACAAAAACTAAAGAAACGCTTCAAAAACTTAAAAGCACACTAAAAAAACTTGGAAAAACGCTTCAAAAATTTTCTAAGACTTTACAAAAATTTGAAAAAGTTACTTAAACTTAAAAACCGCTTCCATAATCCAAAAAGCGCTTCAAAACCTTGGGAATACGCTTCAAAAACTTTCGAAAACTCTTCAAAAACTAAAGAAACGCTTCAAAAACTTAAAAAAACACTTCAAAAACTTAGAAAAACGATTTAAAAACTTTCGAAGACTTTAGAAAAATTTGAAAAAGTTACAAAAACGTTAAAACCGCTTCTAAAATTTAAAAAACGCTTCGAAAACTTGGGAATACGCTTCAAAAACTTTGGAAAACTCTACAAAAACTAAAGAAACGTTTCAAAAACTTTCGAAGGCTTTACAAAAATTTGAAAAAGTTACAAAAACTTAAAAACCGGTTCTAAAATTTAAAAAACTCTTCAAAAAGTTGAAAAAACGCTTCAAAAACTTTGCAAAAATTTAAAAAAAACTACAAAATATTAAAAAAAACACTTCTAAAACTTAAATAAAACGTTTCAAAAACTTTAACAATCTTCTAAATTCCATCATAATTGTGAGAAAAAAATTGAACAAAACTAAAAATTATTTCAGTTAATACGAAAATCATGGTATATTTGAATTTGTACGGTTTAAGTTCTCCTTGACCTTAAAATTCTTTCCTTTTAAAACTTGATCTGTTTTATTCTCTGCTTTTGATTGAAAAACCAAAATAATTGAAAATATGTCAACATTTAAAAGTGTAAATGTTACAAAATCGAATTTTACGTAAACGTTTTTATCAAAGTACGATATTTTGTGTTACAAAACTACACTATTCAATTGAAAATGCGATTAAATTTCAGAAATTGATTTCATCGAACAAACATTTTCAATCAATCACTTGAATAGCAAAATAAAAAGTAAAACCAAATCAATTCCAAATGAAAAACTATTTTTCCTTACAATCATCAAACGAAATCATTTCCCATATTTTTAATTGTACATGGAAAAGTATGAGAATAAAATGAAATGAAATAAAATCATAGCAAATTACATCATTAGTTAAGACCATAAACTTCATTTCATTATCGCAAATTACATTTCTTTTTCCTTTTAATTTTGTACTCTTTTTCATGCAATTTTTTTTTCAACAAACTATCAATTTATATTATTTTTCTATTTAATTTTTCTTTTCGATCTTTTTTCTTTGTTTTTCGAGTGATTTTCACTTGATTCCTTTTAATTTTTTGTTTTATTTTATATTGAATCGAGATAGTGAAATAAAAATTATCATCATTTAAGTAATTGAAATTCTTTTAATTTACGTTCTCGATTTTAATTTTATCTTTTAATACTTTCTGTTATTAATGAGCATCAATTGAAAGGAAAAAAATAATCAAAAGGAAAGAAAATGATTAAATTGAAATTATTTGAAGCGATTTCAATGAAAAACACTTAAATAATGATAAAACTAATGATAATGAGAATAAAAGGAAAATTTTAAATGGGAATTTCATTACAAGGAGGGGCGAGGGGCTCTGCCTTGTGTTTTAAGAGGACATTGAAGGGTATAAGGTAGTTCAAATTTTGAAAATTAGAGGATTGAATGAAAACTGTTGTAATCAGAGATGAACTATGAAGGTTTCATTTTTCGGAGAAGGACAAAATCAATCTCCTTGCTCTCGCCCCCATTCAAAATGCGTCACTGATCGAAATAATTTTAAGACACCTCTTTTACATGGCAAAATAACGTCCTTGAAATATGATTTGGTCAAAATATCCTTTAACATTTCATTCAACTCTCTGAATTTCATTATTATTTTCATATTAGCACTTGTTTCTGTCTTGAAATATTACCTTACTTACATTTGACATGATGTTGCTTGATTGTTGCATGCTTGAATAATCTTTTCATGCCAGATAAAATAAAATAATATACAAAACACACTTTTACACACAGACACACACGAAACCATACAATCTGTAATTCCATCATTCTCCTTCAAAACTCCTCTGAGTAATGAACTTTGCACATGGTTCAAAAATCACAGATGAAACACACAAAAAATGTATATATATATGAAATAGCAGCAAAACCAGACATGAAATTGTATGTTTTATTTATTTATGTTTGAATTTTATGCTGTATGTGAGAGTGATATGTTATATTTCACTTCAAAAAAAAACAGAAATAAAAAGTGAATAAATGGTGAAACAAGTGTCATTTACTTAAATTAAAAGAGCATGAGAAAAAAAAGAGGTACAAAAATGCCACATTTTACCTTTCTAGGTCTAGACGACATTGAAATGAATTGAATTGAATTAAAATTTTGATTAAGTTTAATAGGAGTAACCAGGCGTTTCCATTAATTTATTTCAATGGTGACTATTAACAAGTATTTCAAAGTCAAATGAATTTTATTACATTTTTAGTAAATTATAAAACGTACACCAATAAATTCCTAAGCAATGTTTAATGCATTTTAATTTATCCATGTCGTCTCTTTTTATTTATCTCATTCATTTCATTCAATGTATTTCTCTCAAGATGATATTTAATCAAGGATTTTACGTACTTTTTATTGTTCATTTTGCTGAATATTTAAGTTTCACTGTAAACCTTTTACATTACTAACTAATATCATGATAAGCACACAAAAAAAATGACACCAACAAAAAATTGAGAGCGTTTTTAAAGCTCACACATAAGCATTTTAATATATGAGTTATTACGAGAACGAATACATTTAACTACTATCTCTTGTAAAATATAATTTAATTTTATATCTACATTGAATAAATTCCGACTAAGAACGAGACAAGGAATATGAGAAAAAAGACAGTGTGTTACAATGTTAATAATAATATATAAAAATGTTGACGACTGTTCTTTAGATACATGTTCAGTGTTGAATGTGAAAGGCAATAAAAATTAAATTAAATTGTTCATTTAACTTCGTCTTTATTTAAAGGATCTTATTTTTTTTTTTATTTTTTATAGACAATGTCATAAAAAGTTATACTCTTTAATTACATGATGAATGTGGCACTAAAACATAATAATGATACTATTTTAACATACCGGCTTCTTTTTTTGTGTATTACAATGAAGTTTTTAATAAATATTTAAGTGAAAATTAAAAATTATTTGAATTCTTTATTCGTTTATTGCTTTTCAAAGGAAAATTTGAATTCAAGGAAAGTTTGAGGACAAGTTTGACAGGAAATTGAACGACATGGTGTAAGGAGAGCTGGGAATGAAGGGAACGAAATGGGAAATGGAACGAGGTAAGGCAATCAGGAGAATGAAAAGGAGTTGACAGTTGAGAATCAAATGTGACGGTAATCACACCTAGAAAAACCCAAAAATTTAATAAAATAAAATTTATATTCCAAGTTTAATAAAATTAGCCTTTATTTTGCATTAAAAAGGCCCTAGTGCAGTTATATTGGTTCATAATGATAAGCAACTTCCTTTTTGAAGTGGAAAATCCTCATAATGGGTTTGAAGCTATTTCAAGGACCTGTTCTGACCTGGTAGGAACTTTTTATATCAGATAATTTTTGGCTGACTTATTCATACGATTTTCCAAAATGGCCGACTATTTCAAAATGGTGAATTCTATCTACAGAAATGGGCTCGTGTGTATCGTTCACAATCGCCTTCTATTTTACTTTTTTATTTTTACTGTAGTCATAGAAAATTCTTTCTATACCATAATTTTATATGTAGGCTGATACAATTCAATTTAATTAAGTAGTATCATTAGTAAGTGCAAAAACGTTGATAACAAAAAAAAAAGATCGTTCTTTCCAGTATGAGTTTCCATACGTCTGCTTTTACACACATCAAAATAACAACAAAAAAGAATTAAATGCTATACGAAGAAATAATAATAATAATAAATATGGTGGTTTAAGTTACACTAACGACGAGGCATAATAAGGATGGCTTATGGATTAGCGCTAATGACAAGTCGTATTAAAACTGAATAATATATTGGCGTAAATTTAAATAAAAATACAGCATTTTTTTCCATGTATACGTGTCTGATATCTCATAGAATAAAAAAAAAACAAATTAAAAAGAATTTTACAGCTTTTTCAGGCTTAAAATGAAACCACAGATTCATTTAAATTACAGATTTAATTGTATAAATAACATGCTTTGTGTGAGTGAGAATTGTAACAGTGAAATAATTGAAAATGAAAACTCGATACAGATAAAAATCATTTTACGGCTTTAATTTTATCAGCAATAATTAGTTTTGCCTCGTCACTCTTTTTTCAATTCGAGCTTATTTCGATAAGAAAAATTGATGAATATGGCCGTGAACGGAATGAATAAGCGCATTTTAATGGACTCGATTCGGTTTCAATTGAAAAAAATTTGAATTCGCTGTTTCCGGGAAAATTCATTTTTTGCATATTTAACGTTGCCCACACAGCACAAAACCTGTCAACAATCGCATTTTTTACAAAATCGACAGAAAATGTGCTAAAATTTACCTGATTCAACGATTTAACTTACAATAATTGGTTATCATTTCGTTTCGTATCGTATATGATTAAGAAATAAGCCAACTATTTGCATAATTTTATGTACTATCAACATTTTCTTTAAAATTTCTTGTCATTCAAAGTGTGTCATGATAAGATAAAAGAAATTATGATGAAAAAGAGAGAGCTAGAGAAAAAAGTGGTGTAATTTTCTTTAACAAGCATTTATTTTATATCAAAGCACACAAACGACAGTCAAATTATGTCTTTTTATTTCCATCCATTTGAAATGTATCACACTGTATTTAAAATAAAAAGCTGACATACGCAGAAAATTGAAGTTATTTAATAGAATGAAAAAAAAAATAAAAGAAAATTTTTCACATACAATAAAAGGAGAAATCCGATTCAAAGGAAAACAACACAATTTTTTGCTTAATCATTAAATATCTCAAACAATTGTGGATTAAAATACTAAGAACATTTATTATTGTATTGTACAAATGCTAATCATCATTAAATTAATCTTCTATGAAATTATACAGAAATGTAACGATATACTGACAGTTAATATTTTATCATCAACATTCTCTCTCAAAGGAATGTTTAAGTTTGAAGTTTACTTTGCTATGTTCTATGAATTTCATTTAAATGGAGGTCGATGACAACCAAAACTAAGCTTTTTCTTTTCTCTTTGGACTTTGACTGGTTTTTAGTCCTCACGATCACAATTTTTTTTGAACAAACGAACGAGTTATGGGTAAAATTCGTACGTTTTGAGCTATAGGCCTCGATTAGAAAAAAAAATTTGTTTATTGAGGACTCAAGTCGGTTGTCCGTCTGTCTGTGTAACTTGTATATAAAACTTTTAAATTTATGAATGTAGTTTTTGATATCGTTAAGTTTAAAAAAAATACTATAATAAAATTAAGAAGTTTTCAGTTCTCTAACTCAGATTTTAAGTCAAACAAAAGAATTATCATAAAATTACACAATTTCTAGTTGAAATTTGCCTTAACCAAGTACTATATCTTAAGGCATAACTTTAAAAATAGCTTTTCTCTATCTGTTTGAGTTGATCCATGTATGCAGTCACGTTAAATTAAATGTAAAACACATGTCTTGAATAATAATGTTCTAAAAGCTTTTCTGTTTTACTTCGATGTTTTTTTTTTATATGTCTGGCATATTAACTTTCAACACACAAAGAACATTCAATATATTGAAAGTAAATGCCTTCATCAAAACAACAAGAGTAAAAAAATTTTACTAGGGTTTTCTCAGAAAATTTACAATATTTCGAGATTAAAATTCGTAGAAAAGTGTAATGTAAATGTTTTATAGCTAAATTTAGCTAATGACATAGAAGAAGAGGGTTTTAAGTAGTAAAAGTACGTGTAATTGACTCAATGATTCCATTGTTGGTTCGAAGATTAATCGGATTATAAAATGAGTATTTTTGGTTTTATATGAAATTTTTTAATCGTACCCAGAAGCGGGTTTTCCACTATTTTTTTCGTAAAACTTCGTCGTATCGATTTCAATCGTAAACGCTTCCCAGATAAATCGATTTTCGAGGGATAACAATGCTTTTCAAAAAAATTTCAACGAGGTATTGAAAGCTTTGGCTTGAGAGGCATTCAGATAAACCTGTGAAAAGTGCTTATCAGCTTCAGGCTCAAGCTGAAAAATTGAGCCATCGTTGAACGATCGAGGGAAGAATCGTTTATAATTTTCCTTTTTCTCAAAATTTTCCAATATTTTTTTCGGAGCCATGTCGAAAATTCAATGAATTGAATCCCATTGAATTGCACTTTGATACACCTTCCACTAATTACAATTTTCTTGTACATTTTAAGATTTTTGCCTAAAATTTCTTTTCCTTTCACCATGACCTGAAAGCGATTTAATCATGATAAAAATTACATTTCCTGTCATTAAACTAGCACAAATAAGATCATCTAAAATCAGTTCATGAATGAAATATCGATTTAAAGATAATCTAATTATATCTTTTAAATCCAGATTTCGAATCTCAAAATATCACAAAAATTAAAGCTTTAATGTAATTTTACTTGTTTTTCTTTTCAAAAAAAAAAATCATTCAAAATATCCTCAAGCGTTTTCCATTCCATTCCAAATTTTCTATCATAAACATATTCATTTTTTCCATAACACAACATGCTTAGAATGAAATCAACAAAAAAAATATTATTAATTTTCAGCCTTCGAGCAAACCACTGATTAAAATCGAAATACGAATATCGAAAATTTCATAAACATGTACATAAATCGCTTTATTATTATTATGATTAAAAAAAAAAAATGCTTACCTTTCAATTCAATCTTGATATACTAAATTTTCATTTTTGGAATATTTTTTACTCGAATTTATTCTTTGATGTAGGTTTTTCTGCAATTTCAATTTCAATTAATAGCAGATAACATACAATTTAATACGAGCTTTGTTTGTTGTTGTTGATTTCCAATTTTATTTGTTTTTCATTTCATTTCAATTTCACTATTTTTCACTTCACTTTAAATTTTTTTGGTTTCAATTAACTTTTGATTTTAAACGATCTTTGTTTTTATTGTTACCTGCTCATTTAGTTTGTATTGAAAATTTACATTTACACAGTGATATTTTTTATTAATTTTTTTAATATTTTTTTTTTGATTAAATTTTATGTTTAGTTCATAAAAATATTGGTCACTTAATTTAATTTTATCCTGTTAAAAAATAAAAAAATTATTGAAAATAATTTTTTTTTAATTTAATTTGGTCATCCCTTTGATTAAGTTCAATTTAAAAAAAAAAAAATTTTACTGATGGATTTTCAAAGGAATCGAGGTTTTGTTAAAAGTGGTAAAATGCCATTAAGTGCATTTTTGCTTTTATATTTTTAATTTAATAAAAAATTTAAGATAAATTTAAGTGAATAAATTTTCGATGTTTCAATACACAAGTGAAATTTTTATCCAATTTAAGTGTCACATGTCTCGACTCTGTGCTACATTTCATTTCATATCACACACACACAAAATAGATCTATTTGAATAAAATATAATAAAAAAATAAAATAAATAGTATCAAACACATATTTCGAGGCAAAATTGAATAAAATAGAATCAATAATGAAAAATGTTATTTCTATGCTACAAAAATAAACAAATCATATAACAAAAAAACTAGGACAAACATTCCCAGATGAGGAGTCTTTTGCATAAATTTATGTTGACATTTTTCACCTGTATTATCATCTTTCATTGTCTATTTCTGTTACAGTAATTTTATTTGAAAGAACACAAAATAACAAAAAAAAAGAAAAACCCAAAAAAAACCAAACACTTATATGTACAAAAATATACATTTTTATTTTATTTTTTCAATATTTATTATTTGACACAATTTAATCGTGATCGTTTTCAATTATACTTCAGTATCAAATTGTATTATATTGATTGTCGCATAAGAGATAAATTGATGTCTTTATATATAAAAATAAAAAAAAAGAATAAAATGAAATGAAATTATATTTGTTATTTTTATTTTAACGTCCATAACATTGGAAAATTGAAAAAGCTGTTATCGATGTGAATTGAAAATAAAAAAAAAATATTTTCTTTTTGTTATTATTAATATTTGTCATTACTCTTAGAAAATGTGAGTGAGTGTGTGTGTGTGTGTGTATTTGAGATCATTTCCTTTAAATTAAATGAAAAAATTTGACGTTAATTTATTATTTATGGACACTGGTGTGCGCACTTTTTGTGTGCGAAAGTAAATTTAAATTATCAAAATAAATATAAAATCGATTTATAATTCAATTAATAAATTTTCATTCACGTGTTTGTTGAATTTCAATTGTAATGATATTTTTCGAATTTTGGGTCAAGTGATCAAATTAGAAGACAGTTTTTCAGTGAAGTTTACATTTTTTTTTTCTTTTTTCAAGATGGGTGTCGGTTTTTACATTTCATAACTTTACATCAAAATTTCAGCTCTTCCCTTTAGTTCATTTTGAGTCCAACCAAATGAATTTTGATTGTCAGTTTGATTCTAAGACGCTGAAATTCTCACGATTAAGCGCTGAATATTTACGAAATTTATACGTTATTACTTAAAAATTCTACGAATTTAAAAATTTAACGATTATAATCGGTTCACAGTTTACGCGATAAATTTTACAGATTTTTAGCGATTATTAAAATTTTCTCGACATATTTAAATTCCCGCGATACCCCATGATTTTGGTAATTTCGCGGTTTTCGAATATTTCGATTTTAAAAAATGGAAAATGCGGTTTTTATAATACTTTTATATTTATTCAAATCTAAAAAGTGTGAGTGTGCGAAAGTGCCGCTACAGCATTTATGGGCCATCTCAGACCCATGGTTTCTTCTGAAACTTTATCTTATTTTTACCGGCCGAGGTAGCTTCATCATTAGAATTTTTGATTTTCATATAAAAAAATAGAGTTGCCGAACAACTTTTGGTCCAAAAAACCGGTTTTTCAACAAAAATCAAAAATTTTCCACAAATTTCCCGAAAAATTAAAAAAAAAATTATATCACTAAAATCCTCTCAAAATAAGCTACAACTTTGCTGAAGACACCAAAGACCTAGGACCAACTTGAAAAAAAATTTTTTTCCATACACATGAATTCTCTTAACAGGATGTGGTTACATCGACTATAAATGAAGAGTGTTTTCCAAAAATTATTAAGTCGTTAAGGTTGTTTGGTTACGAAAAATAAAACTAAAAAGTCAAAAATAAAAAAAAATATAAAAAAAGATGATAAAAAGCGTGCTTTATCCTTAGGAAGTTATTAACTTCTAAAATAAACTTTTATGATGGCTAACTAAAAAGTAAGAAACAAGAAGTGTTCAATCAAAATAAAATATTTGTGATAACAGCTTCACAAAGTTTTTAAAAGTTGAATTTTGAGTATTAACAGGAATTATTTAGAGCGCTGTTTGGCTTTAGGTTTTTCTAACATCGCAAATTCAGACTCAATAAAAAATTCAACTTTTAAAAACTTTGTGAAGCTGTTATCACAAATATTTTATTTTGATTGAACACTTCTTGTTTCTTACTTTTTAGTTAGCCATCATAAAAGTTTATTTTAGAAGTTAATAACTTCCTAAGGATAAAGCACGCTTTTTATCATCTTTTTTTATATTTTTTTTATTAAATTAAAACTGTCAAATATGACTTAAATTTGGGTAGTTTCGAGTTTTTTGAAAATGGTATAAAATTTTACGTGTAAGCATTTTAAAATTTGAAAATCAGGTGCTTTGATACTATCAAGACAAAATACTTAACAGTTTTTCATTTTAAATATTAGGAATTGGAATACAAATTAAACTTTTTAAGGGTTTTCCTATCCTAAAGCCTCACATATCTTAACGAGATATTCTTTATTCAAGAATTGAAAAACTGCTGTTGATTGCCCTCCAAGATCATGCCCTTTGAGTTGAAAACGCCCCTCAGAACAAATTGGTTTGGTCAGGAGACGAAGATCTTTGAATGACGCTTGCATGGCGTTTGACGAATGCATATTTTACGCATTCCTTGTTAACCCATTGACCGCCTCTCCTAGAAATATTGGGTTTAGAGCAAAACTTACTTCTAGAATTTTTTCTTTGCGTAACAGTGATCAATTTTCGTTTCGATGAAAATTTTGAGTTTCATACAATAATTTTACAGGAGAGCCGGTTGAAAGTGTTGTATAATACCACAGAAATACGTACAGAATTCTTGTACGAAGAGGAAAAAATTACATGACTTTCTATCTTATTTCTGCTAATAATTTTCTTATAATAATCGAAAAAATCAAAATAATTGGTCAGACATCCTTTAAACATGTCTAATTATATTTTGTGAACTTCTAGGAGAAAACTGGTTCCAAAATTACTGGTCGAAAAATCGACCAGTGGCGGTTAATGGGTTAATTTGCATTGAATTTTTGAATATTATGGACACTCATTCAGTCTATGGATATAATCCGGGGTGGTTTGCGGGGCGTTTTCTACTTACAGTGTAACCAAAAAAGTAATCAAAAAAAATTCCCTTAATTTTCAATCATGTTTGCATTGTAAAATCAAATTTTAAAGACACCCATTTAATCATATCGAAAGTACACATCACATAACATGACATGTAACCACAAAACAAAAAATATTTTTTTTATCATTAATATTTGCTAACAAACATTTTTTTTTATTTTTCATTATTTGTTTACACCCTTTCCATGCTTTCATTGAATTGATCGTTTTCTTAGAAGCAAGTGACTTTACAGAGTGAGAGTTCACATTTTTTATTTACAACAATAAAATTATAAATGTGTGGATACAATAAAATAATGTAAGTCAATTTTTTTAATGTTTCTTGTTTATTTTATACATTTATTTTTCTGGTTTTATTCAAATCACACACACCATTTCTGTTTTTTGCTTAATTTTTTTTTTTGCTTAAACACACACACAAATTTAAGAAAATGTTAAACCCTTGTCATTTTATATTGTATTATATTTAAAACAAAAAAAAAGTAAAATATTTTTTAATGTATACAAAGCACATATCTTTAATATTGGATATTTTTATGTAACATGTGTTTGCCTTTTCTTTTTCTTTTTAATGTTATTAGGAATTTGTTTCCTATCTTCCCCTTTTTTTATTTCCTATCAAATTTTTTTTCAGTCTCTTGTTTTTTTTTTTGATTATTTTTTTAATATTTAACATATTTTAACATATGAAGGAAGTAAAAAACCCATGTGAGAATGTTTTTTTTTTGTTAATCCTGTAAATGACCAATCAAAACAGGTCCTTTCGGGAAATTCACTTTTTTGTAACACTTTTAAACTTATTTATTTTTATTTAAAAACCTTTTTTTTGTATTTTTCCACTCCACTTTTTTATTATTTTTTACTTAACATTATCAACATATTTTCATTTTATTTCACTGATTTTTTAACATTACCAGTTCTTATTATTTTTGCTTGTATCGTTTGAAATTATTCGATGACCTTGAACCACTTGGCCTTTTCAATTCAGATTTTCTCTTTTTATTTTTGCTTTCATAAAGCAAAAAAAAAACATTAACATTCATAATATTTTGCATAGAATTTCAAAGAATTTTTCTCTGTCTCTGTAATGTTTCAACACTCTTTTATCATAGTTCAATGAATTTTAAAGTAATTCCTAGAATTTTAATTTTAATTCTATATGAAATTAAATTCAATTCAACTTCAATGAGTTTTGTATTTAATTTGATATTAATTTTATGATTTTTGATGAAGAATTTTGTATGATTCAGTTAATTAATTTTACTTTTTACTCATTTGAAATGTTATTTGAGAAAAATAATGTGAAAAAGAAAATATACCGAATTTAATCAAGTACCTTCCTACAATCGTTAGTATAAATTTCACTTCTTTATTGTGTTACATGTTCAACCGTCTCTCGCGATCAACTAAACCAGATTCAGTTCACAAAAATTTTAGGTACCACAAATATTATTATAACTGCAACAATACACACACAAATTCAGCATCCAGAGATTTTTCATTATCGCAAATACAGAGAATTTCGTTCATTTTCCATTCAGTTTTGTATGAAATCACATTTTTTTTGTTGTTGTTTTTTTTCCTGAATGAGAAAATGAGACACAACAAACTAATTCTTGTGCAAACATAATCGATCTCACTGTTTTCTTACTCTGTACCCTTATAGTATTGAATTGAGAGCGCAACACACTGACACATATTCATGGTTAAATGTCATCAAATCATTCATTTTGCTGTATACAGAGCACAAGGATGCTGCAAGGATTTTATCTCACATTTAATTCTCTTTCTCTATCAAAATTTTTCTCTCTACGGTACAATACGAAATTTCACATCTCATACATTTAAAATGAGTAAGAGCCGTTTCCATGGAAACATTTTCATTGGCATTCAATTGAAAAATCATGTGGCATTCAAACTTGATGTTAAAAAAAGGACGAAATTGTTCATTTTCATTCATTTATATTTATATTTAGATCATGAGATGAGACTATGATAATAAAAATGATAAGAATAGAAGATGAATTTGAATCAGACGAGATATGTTCTTATGGGATTTCAGTACAATTTTTTTTTATTCACATTGTTAAACACAAAATTATACTTGTAATTCAATGGTTTTCTTAAAAAAATCACTGATAACAGATTTCATATGAAAGTCCTTTTGTCCTTGAACTACTTTTTAAAAGGCATTTATTAGGGCATTATCCGAACTTATATGAAAAAAAATTATCCCATTTAATTTATATGAATTTTTAAACATGCTCAATATTATTATTTTAATTAACATCTGAATCACGTAATTTTTTAATGGTTCTATTAAGTTTAAATGAAACCTTGTTTTTCATTAAATAATGAAGGGGCATTATCATTATATGAAAATGAAAAAAAAAATTAAGAAAAGTTGTTTAAACGATTACAGTAAAGAGTTAAATTGAAATTATGATTTGAAAATAAACGGGTTAATTGTATTAAATTAAAAGGAAAAGGTTGTTATGAGATTTTTTTTTGTAATATGTAAATTTTTGGATTTAAGAAGAGAAGGTTTGAAATTAGATTTCCTCTTCAAGAAAGATCAGAAGGATGGTATGAGAATTTTTTGAGAAAATTAAGGTTAAGTTTTACGAAAGAGCTAAATCGAGTCCAGTTCATCATGGGCTATTATTGTCGACCTAGCACTCAGGACTCAGTCATTCAATTTTGAAAAAATACGCTTTAAAATAACGAAAATCTTCTTTTTGGGGCTTTACGGTATCACCTTCCTTAATAGTGCCAGCAAAATGAGTACAATTGGCCTGACTCTAAATTGGCCTCTCTCTAAAAGATTTACAATAAATGGCCTTAAAAGAGTAGAAACTGGACACACATTTGCAAAATATTTTGCGGACTGGGTGGAATAAACTTGTTGTTGTGAGTCTTTAAAAGTCAACATCAGTCTTTGTTGCTCTTTATGACTCTTCGTAAGTCCTTTTTATTCCTCATTATTGATCTTCAATGACTCTCTGTACATCTTTTATAGTCCTGCCCAATCCTGTTAACTCCTGATTTATCTTTATTGCTCCTCATTGATCTTCATTAAACCTTAATTTGATTTTTTTTTTGACTTCATGACTTTTCATGACTCTTTATGACTGACAAAGACTGATGTTAACTTTTAAAAACTCACTGTATGTAAGATCGACATTACGAATCTCTATAATCTGCTACCAACTGTAAAGCAGGAACGTCTTAAGCCAAGTTTACAATCGAACTGCTGTACCACACCCAGATAACAATTTCAACAAAAAACCAGTGGGACACCAGTGGGAACTCGGTTTAAAGATTAACTCCATTTATGTCCTGTAAGCGCCTGCAAAGTGAATCACTTAAGGCTGAAGCTTCATCAAGTCAAGTACAAGTTCTTGTAGCTTCCATCACCATTAACGTGAAACTGGAAAAGGCCTCAAGCTTCTTATAACATCGTCAAATTTGGATACAACATTTGAGCGGTATGTGAAGTACTACAAGCTGAATACGAAGCTACTGTATGTTGATTATTCAAACAAAATAGGGACTAGTTTGGTGTAGATCAGATCAGTTTTGTAGGGCGGCTATTAAGCCTGTACTCAGGCCATCAATCTGGCCCATCGTGCATACCCGTTATCATCATTCGAGAAACTTAGATTTTATCATGTCATTCCAAGTAGTCGTCACCTTTATTTAGCCTTTAACTCTAATTGAGTAGCCGGAAAAGAGAACATTTGAGACTGTATAGTTTAAAGGCTGGAGCGAAAATCGAACTTGCTAACGTTTAAGTTGATAGTCCAGCACGCTAACCACTGCATTGTAAAATCCCCAAAGTGGTGTATGTAGTCGGTTTAGTGTATCTTAACGTATTAAAGAATACAGACAACCCAAGACGTTTTCTAGATCTCATCTAACTCAGTTTCGTTACAGTTGCTCTTTTTCAAGATTGATCAAATTGTGTCGTTGAAATCCAAACTCAATTCATTCAATTTCACAAAACACTAATTAAATCCCTTTTCCTGAATCCTTCCAAATTATTTAAGTTAAATTTCACCTTTTGTAACCATTCTCCATTATATATTAAATCTTTCAAAAACACACATTTTACTTACATTTCACACATATTTGATAGAAAATTTATAAATATCCTTTCACCTCATTTTTTTTTGTGTACACAATATTAAAAAAAAGAAAAAAAATCATATTATTGAATATTTTACACTTCAATATTTGATCAAGAAAAAAAAATTCCTTAAACGATTCACTTTCACTTAAAAATACAACAATAATCCACATGTATTGTATACCTTTTTACCAATTTACGATTATTTTCATCATATAACCGTCGATTCTCTCATTTTACCTTACAGAATTGCTTTATCTTTATTTTACTTTTTATAATACTTAACATTAACATCGAAAAATATAGACATTACCTTAATTTTACCTTTTTTTCTGTAAAAAATAATATAAAAAAATCTCATTCCACAGCTAGCATTGTATTTATTATGAGATTTTACTCATAAATATGTGGATTTTATATTGTGTTAAAAAATCATTTTATTTTACATTGCAACAAAATACCTGAATTTCATAAAATTAAACCTAATCTGTATTGTATGAAAATCATTCGAAATTTCGTTGTACAGCTTAAAAGCCTCGTAATGATCACAATAGAAGTACGTTACATTTTCAAAATCAAATAAAGAGGAAAAAAATAAATAAATGAAAAGTGATTAGAATTTGAATGAGTTCCCTTAAGTTCTCATATTATATTTTTCTTTTTTTAAAAAAAAATCCTACATATAAATTGTTAAAGATATTTCAGATTCATCCTCACTTTTAACAATTTACTTGAAATATTTTTAAAGGACTTGTTGATTGATTTTCTTTTATAAGAGTTTTTATTTTGCAATTTAATTGATTTAATTTAAATTTTTGTAGCAACTCTTTAAAATTATTTCAAATTTATTGAGATTGATTCATTTTTGAAATTGTGTCAATTTCGTTTTTTTGTGTAAAAGTTTTATCATGATAAAATGATTTTATTTCGGTTTTCCTGTGAAAGAAAACTAATTGCTTAAATTAAGAAATGCACTTCTATGCTCTACTTATTTAACAATGTCATGATGATGATCTGTGTCATTTTGTTTGATTTAATTTTATTTTCTTATGTTTTTTTTAATTTATGTCACACTTTTTCACGTTTCAGAAAATCGAGATACCTTTTGAATGGGCTATGTGAGAAAAATGCGCTATCTTGGTGGGTTTGAATGCTGTTTAACAAGCTGTGATGTCGATTTAGTCTCTGAAAATTGGTTCAAAGCAATTTGAGAGAAAAAAAACAAGAGCTATCTACATTCAATTTTTCATTCATCATTGGAAAAGTTTTATTTTTTGATTAACATGACATCAAAATGCACTCCAAGCTCTTAACCAACAATATCAAGTTTGTAATCGACAAGACACTCAAAAGGTCAGTAGCATTATAAAGATCATATACCTGGCCAACTACAAAGAGCGATGAACAACTGCTACTTTCGTGCGAACTATTTGCGGTGCTAAACTTGAGGACGGGAGATGGAGACGTAGATACAACTTTGAACTGAAACGTGAATATGGGAAACCAAACATTGTAGCAATCGTAAAGGTAAATAGATTAAGATAGGCCAGGCTTTGGCACGAATGGACCGTAACCATACCCCAGCAACCCTGTTCTAAAATAATCCAGACGACCGTCGAGCTGTTGGGTGACCTAAAACAGGATAGATCGACAACTTAACGCATTTCCTGTTACCCTGCTGCGCGTAAATGCCTAAAATTTAGGCACTCAATGCCTAAAAAAAAGGCATCCGATGCATAAAAAATAGGCATCCATATAAAACCTATAGAATGTGTAGCGCGATGCCTAAAAATTAGGCATCCAAAACATACTTTGTAGAAAAAATTTCTTGAAATGGATGCCTATTTTTTATGCATCGGATGCCTTTTTTTTTAGGCATTGAATGCCTAAATTTTAGTCATTTACGCGCAGCAGGGTAAAAGGAAATGCGTTAACATTGCATTCAACAAACATGGTATAAGTGTCAATCAAAGATCTCCGTCTGCCGATCAAATCAATTTGTAGAATTTTTTTCAGTTTCTGTAAATCAAAACCAAGTCAGAATTTTGCCAAAGGGTACAAAATTTTGAAAATATCACCGTTTTAGATCAAATGAACGATGAATTAACCAAGGACATTAAGAGTGCAAAACTGGCAACAGGTGGCGCAAGAGTGCACTGGTTTGGTTTTGATTTACAGAAACTGAAAAAAATTCTGCAAATTGATTTGATCGGCAGACGGAGATCTTTGATTGACGCTTATACCATGTTTGTTGAATGCAAATTTTAACGCATTTCCTGTTAATTTGGGTAAAATTTTGAACATTATGGGCACTCTATTGGTCTATACATATAATGCGGGGTTGTTCACGGGGCGTTTTCAACTTACAGTGTATGAAAAATCACGATCGAGTCTTTAAAAATCACACAAAAATTTTCCAAAGGGTATAAAAACAAAAAACCATATTTTCATATCAAAAGATACTGTAAAATTTCTTCACAATTTTACTGTAATAGTTAAATTTTGAACCCATTTCACCTGAAACTGTAACAATAATAATAATAATAATGGAATAAACCTGTTGAATGTTATCGTGTCCGTTTTATCTTATTTGTGCCAATTTGTGAAGTTTTAATATGAAAATAAAAATTATATAATTTGATTAAAAGTTTCTAAAAGAGTGAGGTTGTGTCTCGTTTCAATATCATTAAATGCGGTTATAATTTAAATTTGTTTTTGAAAAAGTTTGTCGTGATATAAGACTAGTGAAAGACCAAGAAAATTTAACAAAGGATTAATGAAAAAAAGAATAATATTGTTGAACATTTTAATTCTCAATAAATTTTTTTCATTTAAATTTAATATTCAATTCACATTAAAGACCAAAATATTAAAAGTTAACTTTAAATATGAACGAACACTAAGTAGCTTCACATTTAACAATGATTATTATTTAAATAATTTTTTTTTTTTGCTCTAAACTGAAAAGTTGGTGAAAAACTTTGTCTTATCTCACCATTCACAACTTTATGATATTCATAAAATGTTCATCCTTTTATCCGTTCACTCGCTGAAAAAAAATAAAAATAAAAAAAACTTTTTTTCAAGCAAAAAATATGCGTTCTGATGTCAAGTTGAGGTATTTTATTTATGATGGTAAAAGTTTTTTAATCAATCATACGGTTCAATGATAAATAAGAATGTTTTTTTGTTTGAATATTCAATCAGAATTTTCTTGACTTCTTTTTTTTCCAAAACTATGGTTGTAAAGGTCAAGGTGACATCCTTTTGTGTGAAGTGAAATTTAAATAAAAAATATTATTAAAAATCTATCACGAAGAATATTCAAAAAATAATAATAAAAACTTTCTCTTTCGATCCAAATCATAATGAAAAAAAAATAAATAAATCAAAATACCGTTGACATTCTTCTTCCAAATACCATCAAAAACTAATTACATCTCAAAAATCAAATTTTCCTCTTATTATATTAAAATTTGATTAAGAATCAATATCAATATCTTGCAAGAGGATGATTCAAGGAAAGAAAAAGTTAATTTGAATGTCCATTACATGTGCGTTTCATTAAATTCGTCTTAATTAAAAAAAAGGAAGTTTGTGAATATCATTAGAGAATGAAAATGAAAATGAAAGAAAAATTAAAAAGTTATGAAGAAAAATGAAACTTTATCATACTTAAGATGATGAAATACGCTTCTGAATGTTACACTCTCTTAATCTACATTTTAATTTTGTTTTAAGAAGAGATTAAAATTTTGAGCTGGATGTGTAATTTTTTGTTGGATTTTTTTTTCATTTTAATGTTCTTTTTAACATTTTTTCTTTCATCACATTATTGTTTTATCATTTTTTTGTGTTTTCTCTGTGGAAATGTGTTCTGTTACTTAAATTGAGAAAAATTTGATTCACTATGAGGTGAAAACGCCCGGAGACCACCCCGCATAACACGCATCAACAAATCAACTGAAAATGCGCTAAAAATGTCATTCATTAAGCGTCAATCAAAGATCTCCATCTGTGAACCACATCACTTTGTACTGTGGGACGTTTTCAGCTCTCAGTGTAAGAAATTTGTGTTACATTAAAGAAATTAAGAGGAGTTTTTAAATCGACTTCTCATATAAGACTGTCTAATGCTGTTGAACATTAAAAAGTATCAAAATGACATAATTTCATAGCGCTCAAACAAAAATAGTCTGAGCCTTTCAATTGTAATCATCACCATCTGAAACCAAAAAATAAAAAAAAATTTAAAGACATTCATAATGAAAGTTAGTACATGATAATAAATTATTCTGATTTAAACAGAAATTCACATCCAATTCAATTTCCTTTACTTTTCCTTTGCTTCTACTTCTTGTTTCAATTACATAAAACTAACACTTTCACATGAAAAAAAAAACAAAAACGTTGAGACAGATAAAGAGAAAAAAAATTATATTCTTTAGAGAATTTATGTATTAAATACAAAAAAAAAAAATAAAGGAAAGCAAACTTTAAAGTAGGTATTTTCAATGCAAATAGTTTTGGAGCAAAACTTTTCTCCCGGTGAAATTTCTACATTTCTACTTTCACTGTACCATCAAATGAAATTAGGATAAAATAGTTTGCCTTTGGTTTGATTCAGAAGTTAAATATATAAATATACAAAGTTTTTATTTTTACATCCATGTATGCATAAAATACTTTTTTTTTGTCATAGGTCACGTACCAATTTTTCTCCTTTTCTATATCATTTATTCTTTTTTCTGAAGTTTTGTTTTTTTTTGCTACACAAACATAAATGTATAAAAAATTATATTCCATAAATTCTGATAATAATAATAATAATGGAAAAAAAACGCTTGAGCCATATCCCATTGTTTGGTTTCCATGTAGATGAAGAGCCAACCAGCCAGTTTTAGAAACAGTTTTAGTTAGTTATAACATATGCTAAATTATGGATAGTAACTATGAATCATAATACAATGAAACTTTTTTATATATTTTTTTTTCTCTTTTCCTTTAAAAATACACAAAAAAAAACACCTGCAGAATGTTAAAGCATTGAAAATGTTGCAATACACTCTCATAACTTGAAATTTATTTTTTTCTCTTCTATCTTTCCATAAAACTTACCCAAGTTTAGCATAATGTTTTCATTCTTTTTGATATTTTATGTCTGATTGTATCCATCCAATCTGATGATGAAAGGGATTTTTGCTTAACTGACACATGATAATATGTTCAAGGTGTTAGATGAACGTTTAAATTTTATTTTACTCTTCTTCTTCTTTTTCTTAACTCCTTTGAGTATAATTTTTGAATATCATAAATGCAAATTTATTTTTATCTATCTTTTGAACACAATGGGAATGTCTGAGCTTCAAGATAATATCAATGTAGAAGAAAAATGTTTTTTCTTTCAAAAAATTTAAATTCGATTTAAAATGAAATTAAGAAAAAAAAACCTTTTCTAATTATAATAATAAATAATTATTTTCTTTACACATTTTTCCTTATCAGAAAACAACATGAAACATTAAAGAAAAGTTATTTTTTTTCTTGTCTGCCTTTTAAAATATAAACCAATTTCGTAGTATTAAGCGACAACACTTTAAATTTGGTGTCAACATATCACTAAATTATAGAAAGGAAAAAAAGGATAAGAATATGCAAAAAAAATAAAAATGAAAGTAAAAGATAATTTAGATACGACAAAAACAGACATGATAATAAAAATACACAACATAACATTGAAGGAAGATTAAAATTAATATTTTGAAGTCTGCGAATGTGAAAAAATATGTGGCATGTAATTGAGATCGATTATCTTTAGTGCATTTTAATGTATCGAATTAAGTTTCAAAAAAAATTTCGATGAGTTTTTGCAGATTTTTAAAAAGTTATTTGCAGATTTTTAAAAAATTTTATGTAGACTTTCGATAATTTTTTGCAGATTTTTAAAAAGTTTTATGTAGCCTTTCAATTAGTTTTTGTAGATTTTGGATAAGGTTTTGTAGATTTTCGATTAGTGTTTTGTAGCCTTTCGATTAGTTTTTGTAGACTTTCGAAAAGTTTTTGCAGATTTTAAAAAAATGTAGACTTTCGATAAGTTTAAAAGTTTTTTGTAGACTTTCAATAAGTTTTCGCAAATTTTTAAAAAATTTTATGTAGACTTTCTATAAGTATTTTGTCTTTAAAAGAATATAACGTTACAAGTCCATTTTCGCATTTCTTTTCATTTCGACAAGAAATTTTGGTAAAAAAGCAAACACAACCCCAAAAAAAAAATAAAAACTTGAAAAGGGTTACACTTCGCTGCTTTTAACACCAAATTTACCATTATCATCTACACTCGTATATTTATAATGTGGAAATATCACACTAGCATACAAGATTTTGTGTAATACACTAACCGCAAAGTGAGTGTTTTGTTGCTGATATACAGAAAAAAGGCAGAAAAATACAAAATAAATAGCATTTTAAAGACATGGAGATGTTGAAATAGAATTTTAATTATGTTATATGAAAAAAGGCGTGTATTCGGAAAAAAAATAATGACAACGAACAAAATTAAAATGTCTTATAATGAAAATCAAAAGGTTAAATGTCAAATTCTCTTTGATGACACTTTTTTTGAACATTTTAACGTATTTCAATTAAGTAAAACATGCTTTAAATTTATGAAATTAGATCGGTCTGTTACAGAGAATTCAAATAACACGAAATCCATCATTCAATGCTTTATTGCTGCATTTTAACCTCAAATTTATCGGAATTCTTAGTGATTAACGTTATCAATATGATAAGAAGATAAGAGATATTGGCGTGATTACTTATCAATCGGTGAACGTAAATAACACATGATTAGTTCAGTTTTTGCTTTCAATGAGAACGACAAACTTGAAATCAAAGAGAGCAACTTTAAATGAGGAAACATTTAAATACCGTGTCAGAGGAAGAAGATGATAAGGAAAATCAAAATGAAAGTGACTCATCTTACATTAAGGGAAAATTACATGAAAGATCGATTGAACCAAAACAACTTCGATTGGAAATCCATCCAAAAAATAAGGAGTCAGAACTTTTAATAAAACAAGCGATCTTGGAAAATGAACTTCTCTTTAAAATTATGACAACAGATCGCTTGGAGTTGATAACTGATGCAATGAAATTAAAAAAGTTGAATTCTGGAAAATTTGTTATGAATGAGGGTAAAAAAGGATCTCACTTTTACATTTCAGTGAAAGGCAATTTCGAGGTGATCAAAGAAAACAGAATTTTATATCATTTTAGTAAGGTAACAGTTTTGGGTGAAACTGCGATGATTTCAAATGTGACACGATATGCTTCAATTAGAGGTTATTTTAACTAATTTTTGTCTTTAAATCAATTTTATTTTAATTTCTTCATAATTTATATAGCTATTAGTGATGCAACAGTATTTTCATTGTCACGCAAAGTGTTCCAAGAAATTTGTAATTTCACGGAAAACGGGTCAGAAATAAGAATTAAAAAGGATATCAAATCATTTTCACCAGCAAGACCGATGCAAAGACGCCTCTCAGCAGCACGCATCATGCCGGAATTTAATCACATTCAATTGAATGACTTGAAACGATTAAGTTTACTTGGAAAAGGTGGTTACGGAAGAGTTGAGCTAGTTCAATACAAAAATCAAGAACAGTTTGCACTCAAATACTTGAAGAAATATGATATCGTTCAATGTCAACAGACGAAACATGTGTTCAATGAACGCGAAGTTATGTTCTCATGTGATTCACCGTTTATCGTTAAGTAAGTTTGAATTAACTCGTAAATTTAACCCAATTTATCTTATCTCACTTTTGTTTTTGTTTTTTTTAATTAGACTGTATCGGACATTTCACGACAATAAATATTTATATTTTTTGATGGAACCGTGCTTAGGTGGTGAAGTGTGGACACTTCTCAAGCAATATCGGTATTTTGATGAGCCCACTACAAAATTTTTCGCCGCTTGTGTCGTCGAAGCACTCGATTACTTGCATCGACGTCACATCATTTATCGTGATCTGAAATCGGAAAATCTCATGCTGGATTGTCGTGGCTACATTAAGCTCGTTGACTTTGGTTTCGCCAAATTTCTTAAACCAAATGAGAAAACCTTCACTTTTGTGGGAACACCAGAATACACAGCACCAGAAATAATTACAAATAAAGGACATAACAAGTCAGTTGATTACTGGGCACTTGGAATTTTTATTTTTGAACTTTTAGTGGGAAAGCCCCCATTTGGAGGACGTGGTCCAATGAGGATTTATAACAATATTTTACGTGGAATTGTTGCGGTTGATTTTCCATTGAAAGTCCCGAAACGAGCAGTTTCTCTCATCAAAGAATTGTGTCAGCACAATCCTGCACTTCGTATTGGAAATCTCAAAAATGGTGTGCAGGACATTAAAAATCATGGGTGAGAATTCATTTGACCTTGAAATTTCCTGAAATGAGCAAAAATTTATTATTTTAGATGGTTTCATGGCCTTGATTGGGATAAAATACGGCATCAAACTCATCCTCCTCCTTTTATCCCACCGGGCATTAAAAATGCATCACCTTATAATATGATTCCAATTGACCAATTCAATGAAGATCCTCCTGATGAAACTTCCGGATGGGATGACGATTTTTAATGTGTTTGTCCTGCATAATTCGACAAAATTTAAAAATATTCAAACAAAAATTTACCAGACAATTGAATGAAAAATGTTCGCCATCATCTCTTTCGGTTCATTAATTAACTTGTCTGCTTGCTTCAGTTTGGATGATCCATTTAAACATTTAAATGCTTTTAATTACAATGTTGAAATTTGATTAACTCTCTGTCATTCATTTGAATGTTTTAAATTCCAACAATTTCTCTTTTAAATATTTATGGGGAGCACACACTTTTTATTATTTTGTTTTACAATTGTTTGTTGGATGATAGATTGTGAAAAATATTTTTCTTTAATTTGATTCAATCATAGTGTAAAAGGAATTCTTTATCAAATTATAATAATAATAATCTGTGCTTACATTTTAAATTTATAGAAAAATTTAAATTCTTTAACTTTTATTTGTTATCTGTGCTTTCATCGACGTAAATTTTGCACAGAGAGTATTTAAAAAACTAAAATTGTTCAGAATAAAATGAGAAAAGTTTTCATTATAATCAAGTCTTTTAAAAAGATTAAAAACTCTCTTATATTGGATGAAAAATAACAAGGGAACTATGTAATTCATTTCATTTCAGTAATGTTATTAAATAATTCAAAACTGATTCAATCTGGTGAATGATGAATAAAAAAAATGAGTGTGTAGAATTTAATTTATTAAAAAGTTTAGTAAATCTCTTTTATACTTTTTTTTAATATTTCAGAGTCTTGTTCAAACATCTTGCTTCAACATGTCGTTAAAATATGAAAGTACATTATTGTAGTAAATCATTATGACAAAACCTGAAGGAAAATTTTTAATCTTTGTGATAAAAAGTTAATGGAACATGAAATTTATTTAAGGATTGTAGTTACGATGATTATTATTTTTTGTTGCAAGTTCATTGAGTTCAAGTTTTTGAAGGGATTTCTATTAAAAGGGTGACTATTTACATCAGTCGTAAAACCATTACTACCTACGGCCATAAATGCTGAAAGACCTTAACACTGTAGAACTGCAAATGATGTGTATGTCGTTGGAAGTATCAAAATTCGGTCATATTCAAAGTGAAATATTCCGGGGATCCTGGGTTTTTGAACACAACTCAACGTAACATCATTGAGAAGAAGAGGAAGACGTAGAAATACGTGATTTCGAATATATAGTGACCAACAACAACGGTCCAATCTCAGGCAACAAGATTGGATGACATTACGATCCATGAGTCAATAACAACCCTGAAAAATTTGAAGGATCAATCAAAAACGTTTTGCGATAGTAATTTAGATCTGTGATGATGCAAGATGGATGCGTATCTATTTTTTTTACTCGTTTGATTATATCTGATTACTTGATTATACGGCTCAACAATGTACTCAGGTATTCCATTGACTGTTGTGAAAAGATCCCAGTCGATAATTGGCTTTCCACTATCTATTATTGAGATGGAGTTTGATAAAACTTCAAGCAGGTGTTGGAGCTCTATGGACTTTGTAAGCGCCTTCAATTCAAAATGGGACTTTTCCTCAGTAGTTTGTGTTGGAGGTTTTATTGGCAACTTTTTTTTCATATTTTTCTTCAGCCGTCTCATTTGTAAGGTCATCGGCATTATCATTGTTAATGGAAGTTTTCGAGGCTTACCACGCTTTAATAAATTCAATACTTGATGTCTCGGTCCTATCGCTATTTTATTTTCAAGGTTATGTTGCTTCACGTTTCATCACGTTTTAACTCCGAAAGCTGTCTGTTGGCGTGAAGGTCTAGATATGAGATTATTTAAATCTTCATTATAAATGATGTTGAATTTCACTCGATCATCATATAAATTTAAGCAAAATTTCAATTCAAAATACAAATTTAATTTGCTCCATTAACTTCATCTTAACATCATATATAACGCAATTGAATTAAAATTTGTTTTATATTTTTACTTTAATACTCACAATAATAATAATAGATTATAATTTCATTCTACAACATATTTCATGAAAATTTACTTTAAATCATTTATCTCAAGAGAAAACGTCAAAATAACGAAAACTTTTCAGAACTTTTACGCATTCAATTACATCATATACCGAAAAGGAGTTAAAATTTAAAAGTTGCAAATTAATGCTCAACACAAATAAGACGAGGTAAAAATACAGTAACGCATATTTATTTTCTGATTTTAACTTTTCATATTACATTCATTGAATTTTGGTTTTGTTTTTTTTTTTTAATTTACTTGTAAGGAAACGGTAAATAAACATAAAATTTCATGATACAGGAAAAAAAAACTTTACTTTCAAAATGTTAATTAAAATCAATTAATTATAGAAAATGTATGTATTTTACGTTACAAAGTTTTCTAATAAAATTATTTATTAGAATAATTATTTATTTTAATGGTGTGAGTAATATGAGTGAAAATTTGAATACAAGTTAATTGATGATGTGATATAAAACTGACAAAGTTTTAATAGATTACCGTTAAAATTAAGAGAAGTAAAAAAGAAATAAATTATGCTTAATCAATTTGTGACATGTTATGTTTTAGAATGTGATTGATATTCTTTGGAAATTTTCTAATTTGAATGAATTTCTTTGTCAGAAACGAGTGTTTGCGTGAAGAAATATGAATTTAAACACGTGTTACATTGATTTTCCATTCATTTGATTAATTACAAGTTTTTTTTTGAAATTCATTGCATACTTTTAGCTGCTTAAAATTCAAATATTTCGATCAATTTAGTTTTCGAGCTTTTGCTTCTCCAATGAAGCAGAATTTTATTGAAATTTATAATAATTGTAATAAATTCATTGTTCGAAAATAATCTTTTTAATGAAAAAACAAAAGGAAAACTTATAAAAAAAATTTAACGTCTTATTACAGAAAGAAAAAATGAAATAATTTAAGGCAGGAAATTAAAAGGTTCCAAGAAAACAATTTCTTACAACAATGAAAACTTACAACAAATAACAAAAAAAATAGCTACTTTAGATGTAAAGATAGATATTTTCTCATAACAAGACAATCAAAAATTTCATTTAAATTTTTAAGACCTTTTTTTATGGTTATTTGAACGTTTATTGACTTAACATTTTATTTTTTTCATTCCTTCTAATGGAATCAATTGAATGCAAAATTATAAGAAAAAGGTATGTAAATTGATGAAATTGTTACAAAAGTTAAGGAAACGAAGGAAAAAAAGAACATTTGCATATAATCAATTCGATTTTTTTTCCCTTATGTAGACAGATTCTTAGTTTCTTTTGAAATGTTGTCGTTTTAAGGTCTTTGGGAAACAAAAATTAAAAAAAAAAAAACACAAATTTAAATAAATATATTTTTTTTTATTGAATGAGTATAAACATAAATAAAATGTGTAATGAACAGGAAAAAGAGCAAAGTAAGGTGTTTTTTTGGTGCGTGACTGTAATTTCCTTTTTGTGTTGAGTTTAATTAAATTAAGAATTTTTTTTCAAAAACTATTATTAGAATTTTAAAAAATTTCATAAAGTTTTTTGAAAAATTACAAGGGAAAAAATTCTAAGGCCATGTTGAAGTTTTCTAAGTTATTAATCAAAATCCTATTACTTTTCAATGCGATGCAACGCCTTACGTAAATTTGCTTGAGAAGAACTCATCGTAAGTGTTCGAAAATCTGCAAATCTTCGTCGTATTAATGTGAATCGAAAAAAGTCTTAAAATGAACCATTTCCCTAGCGATTTCCAGTAATTTTAAGAAAACAAAAAATGTAAACTGGATATCACCTCGCCTCAAGGCGGCTTGGCCATACGGGCAATTTGGCAAATGCCAGAAAGAACGCAGTCGATCGTCTTGTAAAAGTTAAGTTTAGTGTAAAATTTAAAAATATCATACAGGGCCGTTAGTAATTTTCAATCCGCCCCTGACCTCGAAATATAAAAACGAGAAATTTTAAAGGACATTATTTTAAGGCATCACCTTAAAATTTCATAGAACCTTTTTTGTGCATTTGTAGGAAATTTCAGCCCAGTCATTCAAACAGCATTAATTGAATTTGAATCTCGTTCCACTGCCAGGACCACAAAAAAGATCATCAACTTTGAGTCTTGAAAAAATTTAATTGGATCATATTTTATATAACAAACAAAAAATTCCATCACATCACCAAGTACTCGGTTAGTGCATAAATTCACACACACCTTTTCAATGATGGTGTGACATAATTAATGACCTATCATGTTTCAAATTATTACGGAGAACGAGTTACATTGGTTTGCAAAACTAATTACCATAATAATTATTTAAAAAATAGTTATTATTTTTCGTTATCAACAAAAAACGGTTCTCTCACTGATATTGTTAATGAACTGCACGTGTTATAATTTTAGATGTTGCTATTAAATTATTCATTAAATTGTTGTTTTATATACACAGCGGTATATTTTTGAGAGTGTGTGAATCATGTTATATTGTTATAACCCATTAAAATTTTGCATCAAAACAGTTAAAAGTGTTAATGGCGAGATCTTATTCCCACAGCCAAAATTTCATAGAAGTTGACTTTGATTCAATTCAATTTTATTTTGAATCGTTTGATGCTGAAATGATTTCTCTTTAAATTTAAGTGACATTTGAAATGAGACACGTTCTTTTTTTGAGAGTTTTGTCATTTAAGGGCACACTATGAATACTAATCGAACTTCCAAATCTACAAGAAATGCAATAAAAATTCATTCAAAAAACTTTTAAAATATCTAAAGTACCCTGCTAGCGTCAAGTAAAAGCAACTTGCTAGCGCCAAGTAAAGCACCTTGCTAGAGCCAAGTAAAAGCAACTTGCTAGCACCTTGCTAGAGCCAAGTAAAAGCAACTCGCTAGCGCCAAGTATAGCACCCTGCTAGCGCCACGTAAAGCACCTTGCTAGAGCCAAGTAAAGCATTTTGCAAGCGCCAAGTAAAGCACCCTGCTAGCGCCAAGTAAAATACTCCGTATGCATCGCTAAGCAATGAAAGTAATTTACAGGACATTTTTAACTTACAGTGCACGTATCCGTCATTCCGAAAATTCAAATTTTAATCCAGTTAATTTTTAATTAATTTTTTGTTACTTTTGTCTGAGGAATGTCGCAGTAACACGATTACAAGATAGTGAATGCACCTCAACTGCTTGTACGTTAATCGAATTAGACAAGTTTTTTTTTTCAAATACAAAATTAATCAATAACCGGAAATAAATTTAATTATTTCACATAATTACAAAATAATTGCCACAATTGCATTAATCCTATTATACGTGTTTTTTTTTGGAATGTTAATTAATATAATTTTCTGCTGTACTTACCATGGACTTTCATTGTACTGATATGATTTTATTGTTTTCATTATCAAATGGAATCAAATTCAATTCAAAATCAATTGGATGATGCTCGTGGTTGGTTCAGTTAACACGATTAATAAATTAATAAAAAAATGCATGGTAATTCTTTAAATATATATAAATTAATTAGATTTATTGACTTTTCTCATTATTTTTATTTTATCTATCATTAAACAATAAGGCAATGGCATCATTATGGTAAATTAATGTACACTTAATCGTAAATCAATGGGAAATTAGAGTGAAAATAACCAAAAAGAGCTCATTGAAAAGAAAATTTATGTCATTATGATCAAAATGAGCATGAAATGAATTCGTCAAAGAGTAAGTTGGGCTTATTGTCCTTGATGGTTAAGTCCCAGAAGGTTTCTGCTGATATTCCTTCATCTCAAGAAAAAGTGACATTTATTCAACCTTCCAACTCAAATTAAATTGTCGTTAATTGCCTTTTTTCGACTTCTCAATTCAAGTTAAACCCAAATAAAAATAGTGCCCTCAGGCCCTCAGATGATGATAACGCGTAGGCACAATGGGCTCGCCCGATAGCCTGAGTGGATAGTCAAATTTACGAAGTGCAAAAGCCATCCTACAAATCGGATCTGATCTGAGGTCATCTTGCATGAACCAAGCTAAATGAACTTCAATGTTCATTAGAAATGATCGAGATGGTCCTCAAGGCATGAAACGAATCGCAGTGAGTGGCTTCATCTCCTATTGATTTACGATTAAGTGTGTGTAGGCAATATATTTTGTATTTTCTTTATCATTTCAATAAACTAAAATAATAATATCAAAAATAAATAATATTCTTATTAACTAAAATAAATAATAAATAAATAAATACATCTTGAATCATAATCATAATAATAAATAATTTACTTATTCATGTGAATAATTTACAAATATTGATACAAAATTTTATCAGAATCATAGAAAATTTTTCTCCAAATAATTGAGAACTGATATCAATGAAACAGAATAACAATGAAAAAAAGAAATGTAAATGAAAAGTTAAGAGAATTTTCCTAATTATATGTAAAATTTATTATGTTTGAGCAAATATTCGTTTAAAGGCATTTTGGTTTTATTACTCTTACTCTTACTAGACCTTTTTTTATTTAAATTTGACTTCACTGGATATGTAAGTTAAAAAAAAAAAAAAATAAAATTTAAGATATACCCTGATTGTATCAAAAAAAAACTTTAAAATATCCATCCTAATTATAGAAACAGCATTTTTGATATGAGTGTTTCAATGAATCGCAGTACCAAAGTAAATGTGTAAGATTGTGCACACGCCAAATACCCCCCAGATTTTGAAGTGCTTTTACCACCCATTCCAAATTTATTTAAGATGAGTGTTTCAAAGTCATCCACCCAATTTGTATAAGTTTGTTGTAAGTCGACACTGATAGGTTTACCATCAACATATTCATTGGCATCAAATAAAGTACCTTTATAACTGTCATGTTCTTGATCTTCGGGAAGATGAAATTCTTGATATGATAATTTTTGTTGTTGTTGCTGCTGAGATGGATACTGATAATAATTTTGCATTTGATGTGGTGTGTATTGAATTGTGTTTGGATGATGACTTTGAATTGGAGGTGAAATCATGGCATGATTTATAAAAACTGGGTTAATGCCGTTATTTGGATGATGTGGTGCATTTTGCGTTGGAGGGTTATAATAATACTCTTGACGTCGTAATCTAACATTTTCCGGTCTTTTCATCATATTTTGATTCAAAAATTTCCTCTTGTTATTATGATTATTATTCAAATTGTTTCTCAAGAGCACTTTCCTTTGATGATTAAAATTTGTTTCTCTTCGATATCTCTTCACTCTCGTGTAAGTACCTCCATTATTTTCTGAATTATCAATTATATCTAAATTTTCATCATTATTTATGATTTTCTCTTCCTCATTTTTTTTTAATTCCTTGTCATGCATAAAATGTCGTCCTTGACGTCTGTTAAGTAATCCGCCAAAATTCGGTCTTATCATAGGCGGAATAAATTTAATTAATGGTGGTCTTGTAGGCACTTGTGTGTTAATCTGATGCTGGACAGCGGCTTCAGCTGCATACACCGCTAACTTTTCCACACTTGGATGTTGTTCATAGTAAGAAAAATCAATTGGTGGCTCCTCATGATGATCGTCTTCCTCTCCATTCCCCATTTGAAATGAAAAATTGGAGAAATATCCGCGTAATTGATTTAATAGACCGTGTAAAATATTCATCATGGCACCTCGGGCTGCTTCCTTTGGATTTGTGTGAAACCGTTGCTCGTAGATACATGAACCAAATTCAATCTCTGGCTCAAACCACGTAAATGTCGTATAATATCTCACCAAATTCCGTACAATTGTATTGAAATACGACCTTAGGGGATTTAAAAACGTTCTAGCGGTTGATGGACTGAAAATAATTTAAAAAAAGTAATCTTTTTATTATATTTTTATGACAACAAGGCATTTTATAAGTCAGTATTTATATAATGTAAAATTCCACTTCGTTTACTTTTACGCAGCTTTTATTTTTATTTTTTACTTTTTTTGTCCTTCCACATTAGAAGAAGAAAACGAAGAAAAAAAAGATCTACAATTTAACATTATTACATAATTATAATAAAAAAAATAAAATCAAAATCATTGGACAGACAAATCCTCTCAACAATCACTCTGATTCCTGTAACACACGCAACAAAAAATCAAACGGTCGTCGCATTAAAAATTGGTCACACATTTATTTTTTATTTTTTTCATATAAAAAAAACCTGACAACGCACTTTTCTTACTTTTAAGAGCAGAAAAAAACAATTTTATGGCTTTTCCTCATAATAATATGAAGTGACAAAATAATAATTTCAAATATAAAATAATGTATTTTGAAGTGGTCACTTCTTTAAAAGTAAAAAAAACTACAATAAAAATAAATGTGTATCCCAAAACCATTTAATTTACACTGTCATGACAATGTCATAGGAAAAAAATTTAAGTATAAAACATTAACATTTAATTACGCGAGTAAAATCAAGCTCAAAAAAGGTTCATTAATTAACTGATCATGTTTATTTTGTGAGAAAGGAAAAATTGTATATAAAAGTTTTTTGTGAAATTTAAATGAGGCTTGACAAATTATTTTATTATTAGTTTATTTTTCTTCTGAAATTTTTGTTCTAATTAAACTTATGAGACTACCTTTCAAATGTCAAATTTAAGGGAACGATTCATTTCAAAGGATTTTTTTGTCATTTTATTGGCCTGTTGAATGAAAATCCTTGAATTTAAAGAGGTTACTCGTAAATTTAAGAATTTATTTAATAAAAATTTCATTCTTAATTTCAATGTCCTCTAATTTAAAGCCATATCAACAATTTCAAGGTCATCTCATCACAAGGAAATTTAATGATTGCCTGTATAAATTTATAGAATTTTTTTTCGTCAGGGTATCTCAATTTCAAGGATTCTGTTACTAAATTCGTGTTTAAAGGTCATTAAAGTTCATTTTAAATACGGATGTTTTCAAATTAATTTATCACATTTTAACGAGATGAGTCGAAAAATTTCACTTTCATCGAAAAACCATAAATATATTTGTTTTACTTTTATTTTTGGTGAAAAAATTCACATCCAAATAAATTCAACTCACACTTTTTTTTCACTTAACAAGAAACCAGTTGACACACATTTCACCAGAATCGAGTCATGATGATGCGAAAAAATAAATAACACAATGTTAAAATTTATATTTATTTTTCAGAGTTAATCTTATTGTGAATATGATTGTTATTTTATGAAGTGGTCTTAATAAAAATTTATCGGTTATCACAATCAGCCTTACCATTAATAATGAAAAAAATTATATTATTTTTTTGTTGTATGTTTATTTATAGAATTATCTCACGTATGATTACAATAAATATCATGCAAAATTGTATTTACATATTCAAAAATCGTTTTGAGTGTCATTATACATTGTTTTAAGTGGATTTGAGGATTTGAAAAAAAATACGCTTTGAAAGATGTTTTAGCGTTTGTCTGTTTTTATAATAGTTAATATTTAGGATATATTCGAACAAAAACCCAAATATCAATAAGAAAAGGATGATAATGAGAACGTGATTTCACTCTCTCTCTCTCATACTCTCTCTCATTCTGTCACTTTTATTTTTCGAATATTTTCTTAACCTCATTCAAGTATCACTTTTTCTTTCAATTAGCTAATTTAAGGCTATCTGATCTCTCTATGTCTCTCTCTCTCTGTTCGTCTCTGTGTTTTTCTTTCTCTCACCCTCTTTTTTTTGTGGGGCTCACTCTCTCTTTTTCGAATAATGTCGTAACTACTTTTAACTGCCAATTCTTCATTCAATTTATGATGAGGTGTCTGCTTTCTCCATCTCTCTCTCTCACACTCTACCTTCAATCTTTGCGTCACTATTTCTCTTTCTTTTTTATGACTCTCTCTCTCTCTCTTTCTCTCTTACTTTATATTAACCGTTTCCTACCTAATTCATTGATGGCCTCTCTCTCGGCCTAATACATACAAACAAAAATATCCGAAAATGCACTTTTTCAAATCTTTCACTGTTACATTCCCCAATTTAAAAAAAAAAATATTCAAAGATTAATCATCAAATTCATCATAAATGCCGAAAACAATGTAATTTACCGGTAAATAATGATATTAAATATTTTCAACTTTGTTTTAAGGTTTGCATTGTTTTTATTTTTAATTTGCTTTGTTTATTTATGGAAATGGAAAGTAACAAAAAAAAAATAAATAAATGATACAAAAAAAAATATCTGCGAATGTTTTGTATTTAACTTGTAATAATAATAAATTATTTCATAGTAACGCAAATCAACTGCTAATTGACTTTAAAATATCCATGAAATGAAAGAGAATTTTAATTTTAATGGAATTACAAATAATAAATAACAATAAAAATTTAATGATGAATTTTTTTAAAATAAATTTCACATTCGTTTACTTTGGTGAATTTATGAATTTATCAAAATAAAAATTGGGTATTTCCCTGATTTTTTTTCAATGAAATTGGGTCACATTTTGAATTTCATTTGACGAACTGTCATTTTGATATAATTTCACTTAAAACATTTTAACCGATCACTTTTAATTCTCTGAAGGTTTCAATCAAATCAAATCAAATAATTTCATATCAATTTCATGTTTATCTCTGTTGCTTTAATGTTTATTTATATATTTTTTGTGTGTCATTCAAAACATATATTTGCATAAATTTCAATTTTCATATCAAACAACCCTTTTTTTCATTTCATTATCAATAACAGCATTGAACATACAATTTCACTTACATCAGATCTGTATCATCAAATTTCCGTGCCAAAGCACTTTGATTTGTCGATTCCTCTGAATGTTGTTTTCCCATTGCAATATCAGTATTTACATTATTTGGTGTCGATGGTGTAAGAAATGTGAGGAATCGTCGATTTCGAGTATGTACATTTGTGTCATTTCTTAAAGTGATGGTGTCACTATTATTAGCTATTTCATTCCTTAAATATGTTGATGTGGCTTGATGTGATGATGAAATTGATGATGATGATGATGGAAGAATTGATGCACTACATTGTGTTGTGATATGTAAAAGTAAAAGAAGCAATATGCAAATTATTTGTGGTGTCTTCTTTAACGTCACATACTTTGAAGTATGTTTTTTGAAGGCAAATATCGTTCGTTTTGATAGTGAAATCATTTAGACAGTTTTATTTTATATTTTTTATTAAATTTAAATGTATTTTTTTATCAATTTTTCTGTGTCATTCACTCAATTCCGATTTTTTTTTTTAACTGTATCTTGGTTTAAAATATTTTTTTGATATTTTTAAAGATGAATATCACTTTTTAATGCACTCCTTATACATTTTTATACAGTTCATTTTAAATTTCATATCATATTGTCAGATTATTTCTCATAAATAATAGTTGTCGATCAAGCTCCATGTGTGGATATGACATTTTAATTTCAAATTCCTAGAAAAAAAAATAAAAATTGATATAAAATTATTTTATTTGTCGTAAAATGAATCTTCTAAGAATTGAAGTACAAATTGAAGTCAAAGTACAATGAAAAGGCGATTTCCGGTAAAATCTTGAGAAATGTCTAAGAAAGGTGTGCAATGCAAATTTTTGTGTTTACCCTTTGAATGTCAAAAGTCAAACTAAAAATAATTTCCAATGAGATTTGATTTCTTAAAAGAAAAAAAGCTTTAAATTGATTATCAATGAAATCTGAGCTGTGGAAGTCAAATTCAATCACTATGACATTGAGACGTGAAAAAAAATTGCATTGAAACCCCTCAATGAAATTAAAATCCAATTACTTTTACATATCTCTTGTCATTGATGCACTTGAAGTTTCCTAAACCTATTCAATTAAAACTTTACATTGAACGACAGGAAAATTTGAAACAAAAAATTTAAAGTAAAGTTGTCATTTGCCTTGTAATTTTAACATGAAATCAGAAACTTTGAGATTTTGGACCACAATTTCTCTTACTAATTAATTGAACAAGTTTTAAATAAATAAATTAAAAGGCTTGAAATTGAAATATGGTCAAATAATTACAAAAATCTGATGAAATTAATTGAAAAAAAAAGCAAAAAAAATTAATGAACTAACTCTAGCAATTTTAAATCCAGACAATTTTTTACGATCATCATCGTAATTGAAAACGTATTAATTGAAAATCCACGCGCGTGAAAGTGAAATACAATCGTCATCGATATTATTATTGAATGTAATGTTACGCACTTACATGTTAATTCAAATTCTGTTTGTATTTTTAATTTAATTTAATTTAATTGGATTTTTTTATTTCATTTTTTTTTACATTCTTTTTTTTTTGGTTGAAGTGAATTTAAACCGATTTATTAACTGTAGTGAACACTTGAACGTTTTAATTATGACTGAACCTGGTCAAAAAAATTTCGATAATTTTTGGTGGTAGCGGAAACATTGTTCGAATATGATATGAAAAGAAAGACGATAATAAATATAATAAAAATGAATGATAATGAAATTTACAGCAACACATTGAAATAAAAAAAAATGTTTAAAAGAAAGAAAGAAAGAAATGCGTTTAAAGTACAAAAATGTGTGTATGTGTGTGACGAAATCGGTGTGTAATGGACATGTGTGTTAAAGAAATTCATTTTTTATTTATTTTAATAAGAATTGGTTTAAAATAAACTAACCGATATGTATTGGTGCCCACAAAAGAAACTTTAAAATAAAATAAAACAAAAAGAGTTAAAAAAAAATGTATTTCAGGTGATAATGTGAAGTTGAATGAATGTGTCATATAAGCCAATATTTGCGATTAGGGAGGAACGTTTATATCTTTTCTTCTCTTCTCTTCTCTTCTCTTCTCTTCTCTTCTCTTCTCTTCTCTTCTCTTCTCTTCTCTTCTCTTCTCTTCTCTTCTCTTCTCTTCTCTTCTCTTCTCATGACATGTCTATACCATCGTATTTGCTTCTCGTCAAGTTTCGATCGTTTTGTTTCATGAGCTCCAAAGCTTCCATGAAGATATATATTTTGCATTTCATCCAACTACGTAATACTACTAAACCATCGTAACATTTTATTTTCGGTCACCTGCATTTTTCGGTTGTGTTAGCATTCTGATCCATGTTTCGCTGTCAAACATAAGCACGAGCTTTACAATGGTGTTATAAAATTTTCCTTTAAGGTTTACTGGCATTCTTTTATCGCAGAGTACACTCATTCTATGTAGGAACGTTTATAAAATTTTTAAAATATTTTGAATCAAATCATCATCGAAAATCAAACATTCCTGTCATTTTTTAACAATGTGGTCCTACCTAATTAATAAATAAATACAAAAAAAGTACACTTCGATTCATTCTACGGACGTCTATCAATAATTTTATGCTTGATTTTATTTAAAAATTTCTTTATCTTATTGAAACCTTACACATGTTTTAATTTAGTTCCATATTTGATCTAATAGTTTAACATTTAATGATAATTTTTTTTTGAGAAATTTTATTTTTTTTATCTACATCTTTTAAAATCAAACACCACACAATAACACACTCACACATATATGATAAAATAAAAACAACAGATTCACGTTTAGTGTTCAGAATCTAATACAGGTCACATGCCATCAGATATAAAAATTCATTAACTTTTGTTTTTTTTTATAATTTTTTTTTCATACTTTTTTTTTGATATCAGATAAGCTACGCCTTAGATGAACGTGATGTTAATAACTTTGCTTTAATCAAACACACAAAATATTTCTAAATTTTTTGTTGTTTCTCTTGTCAAGTGTGAAAGTGATGCTGAATGAAATATTAAATTATGTATTGAATTTTTGTTGAGTTAGGTTTTTTTCCATAATTGAACTGATTTTGTTTTTCTTGGGACCTGGAAAAGAGAAAAATGTGATTCATTGAGCTTAGGAGGATTCATTGAGACGTTTCTGATATTCTTGAAGATTCTGAAAATATTGGATTAAATCCTATGGTTACTTGGCTCTACCGTGGTGTGTAGCATATCTGCGCCCTAGATCCTAGAACCCACGAAATTTTATTATTTCTATCTGCTTCGAAACATACAGCACAGGAAGCTTTAGCTTAATCACTGAACCAGAGTCAACTCAACCAAAAATTTTCATTCACGATTCATTCAAACAACGGGATCTTTTGCTTAGCGCTTAAAGGATTTTACTTTAACTGCATATCTTGACATTTTAACCCATTAACCGCCGCTGGTCAATTTTTCGAACAGTAACTTTGGAGCCGGATTTCTCCTAAAAGTTCACAAAATATTTTATTCAAATTTTCAATATAAATAATTAGACATGTTTCAAAGATGTCAGGCCAGTTATTTTGATTTTTTCGATTATTATAAGAAAATTATTAGCAGAAATAAGATGAAAGTCATGTAATTTTTTCCTCTTCGTACAAGAACTCTGTACGTATTTTTGTGGTATTATACGAAACTTTCAAACGGCTCTCCTGTAAAATTTTTGTATGAAACTCAAAATTTTCATCGAAACGAAAAGTGATCACTGTTACACAAAGAACAAATTCTAGAAGAAAGTTTTACTCTAAGCTCAATATTTCTAGGAGAGGCGGTTAATGGGTTAAAAACAAGGATTTTGATTTATTAAAATCTACTCTATTTAAGAATCTGTTGGCACCAATAAAGATCAGCTCAGTCGCTTCTATCAGACTTTCTCTAAAATATTCAAATTAACTCACTGGCAAAATTATACAAAAAATTTTTTGACCTTCAACTTTCCCATACACAATTTCAATGGATTTTATGCAAAAATTGATTTTTGACCTATTTAACAAAAATCCTCCGTAATTGATGTCTTGACAGACAAATTTAGTCAAAAAAAAATCACCTGATGTCCCCTGTTCTTTGAATCTATTTTTATGTAATATTAAAGTTCCCATTCAAACCAACAATGAAATTTACAAAATTACCTTTGAAATCAAATTTTTTTTTTTCATTAATTCATTCAATTTTAAAATATTTAAAACAAAGCATAAACTTGAACTTTAACGTCTTCTGTCTACTCACTTTAATGTAAAATTTTTTGTTAATTTTTTTTTTCATTTCTAATCAATTTTTGGCATCATTAAACACAGACTTGTTCATAACAAATATGTACATTGTACCGTATAATTTGTAGACCTTTTCTTGCCAATTAAAGCAAATGTGTTAATTAACCTGCATTATTCCTTCAATATTTGTTCAATATGAGTATAAAATAGACACATTATGTTGATATTGAAGAGAGACTGTCTTTAAATAATTGGCAGATTGTTTTAATAGACAGGTTTTGACCTCTTTTTATTGCTGCATTATTATTATTGTGATTCTCAACATGGAATTATGGCAAGTGTTTAGTTGAAAATGAGCAACAAAAGTAATTTTATAGTACGAACAAATTTTAATGAGTTTCAATTTTGTTAGATTGATAAATGGTATCTACAATGAACACCCTACAACATACAGGCAAACAGACAAGTAAATGAACTAATAACTAGCAGGCAAGTAAACACCAGGTGCTGACATTGATTTACTTTCTCTATTAATTTGCGGCTGTCTGAATGACCATTACCAATAATAATGAAGCTCATCTTTAATTTGTGTCATTTATTTCCGTGCAATACATTGTTAAATGTATCCACTTGTTCCCTTGTTCCTTCCATCATGTTGAATATACATATAGATGATGATCAAAATAATTATCTACTATCTCTTGCAATGACATGGCGCTATGTTATTTATTCTACCACTTATCGATTAAAGATGAACCGAAATGAAGACAATTTTTTTTTAACACAAACTTTGTTAGATTACAAGCAAAAAAAAAACTATTTGGAAGTAGAAACAGAAGCAACAGAGAAAATAAATTAAGAAATAAGACGGTAATTATTTTGATAAATGTTAGTTCATGTGTCAATATTTGTACGCCCATTAATTAAGTACATATATTTATTATTATTATTATTTTTTTACGGGTATCATCTAATTTGATCTTTTCGTGTGTCAACTTTTATTTAATTTTGATACAATCGCATGAGTAACTTTTAAATGTGTTACGGCAAAAATTGGCTTAAATCATCAATGAAAAACAAATAAAAAAAAGGGAAAATTCAAAGATAACATGATATAAAATGAAAAAAAAATAAATAAATATATCGAATATTATATTATCGAAGCTTAAACAAGATTAAAACTTTGTCTCGTTCTCTTTTGCTCATTTTATGATATGTTTAAAACAATAACTAAAACAGATATGTTATGAAATAATGTATTTGTTGAGTTTCTAGGTTTATTTTTGTCTCTTATTATGTATTAAATTTATTTTCTGTCCCAAAATTATTTTTTATTACTGTCAAACTTGATGTCATTTGATGCTGTTTGGTTAAGAGTTAAAAAACAATTTTTCATGATATTAATTTAGGACATAAAAAAACTTTATCTTTGGTGTGAGAAAAAAAGAGTAATTGATACATTTGGAAATGAGGAAATATAAAAGTCAAACATCATTTAACCATTTTCATATAGTTTTCATACTTTTCGTATTTCTGACCATAACTAGCCAATTTTTTACAGTGACCTTTTTTTACAATAAAACACATTTTATCCTTAATTATGTTTAATAAAAAAAGGAAAACGTATCATTAAATCGATTAATATAAGCGCATTTTAATGTCCTTTAAAAAAAATTGAACCTTGGAAACTTTCTTTACAGTGCCTTGAGTGCAACATCACAGTAACTTATTGGAACCAATCCAACCCAAAGGGTAGTCAGGTCGCTTGTCAAGAAAAAAAATCGTTTTTCATTTTGGCACATTTGACGTTTGGCGAGTGGCGCATTTGGCGTTTGGCAAATTTGGCGCTTGGCAAATTTGGCGCATTTGGCAAATTTGGCACATTTGGCACATTTGGCGTTTGGCGAATTTGCCATTTGGCGGTTTTGACATTAAGGGGTCAATTTGGGGCGACCTGACAACCCCCTGAAACCGATTAATGTTTTTTACATGATTTTCTTCATATCAATTAATTTAAATGGCGTTTTCAAAAAATGATGAAAAGCTTATTCAGTAACGTTGTAGCCTGAACAAAAAAATTACGTATATAACATTTCTCATCTCACAAAAAACAGAATTTTGTCAAAAATTTGTCTTTATCAAGCTTTTTGCAAGTATTTCCAACAGATCAAGTAAGTCAAATGATATAGTTCATCCGGCAAACATTAAGCTTCAGCCTCTCAACTTCATAAATGTCTGTTTAAATTCTATCATTATTCTCTTTCAACTACAAATTGTTAAAAACACCTTCAAAGTAATCGCTAAAGAGCACTTGGCCCTAGGTGCACTTTATTTTAGTGAATAATTACCTAATGTCATATTTTAAAGATTTTTAACTATTTCAGCCGCTTATGAGTTTAGATTGATCCTCATGGGCTCTCGTTTCACAAAAACAGGTCATGTCGATTTTGATAGTAAGTTAGATGCTGACTTTAGAAGAATCGCAAAAGCGCATTTTTACTTTCAAAATACACTTAAATAAGATATTTTTTAATAACACTATACAACAAATACGCGAAACCTGAGCCTCCGAGTCGAGGCTTTTACTGGTGTCACTTATGACCAAAATAAGTAAATTGGCATCCAAGAAATTTTCCTAGGACGTCAGGTTCTTGAGATAGACCCTTAGGGTCATTTAGGCTCTTTAAAGCAAAATATTCCATAAAAAACTGATTTTTTTGGAGTCAGAACTAAAAAAAAGAATGTTAATTAAGTTTAAAATGTATTTAAAGTAAAAAAGTTTCATTATAAAAAGAAAAAATGCACAATTTCGCTGAATTTTGTAATTTTAGTTTTTTCCAACTCATTGTTACATAACAAAATTTAGGGTAAATTGTCAATTTTCTCGCTTGAACATGAAATATATTTACGTTAAATACATTTTAAACTATTTTAACATTCTTTTTTTTTGATTTTAACTCATAAAAAAACAGTTTTTATGAAATAGCATGCTATAAAGAGCCTAAATGACCCTAAGGGCCTATCTCAAGAACCTGACGTCCTAGGAAAATTTCTTGGATGCCAATTTACTTATTTTGGTCATAAGTGACACCAGTAAAAGCCTCGACTCGGAGGCTCAGGTTTCGCGTATTTGTTGTATAGTGTAATATAAGTAAACATAATTAGCACACACACAGACACACACACACCAAACTAATCGAAAAATTTAAATACCAGTCAAAACTTTATACTAATTTCAAGCCAATCCTCTCTAATTTAAACCCTTTTAAGCATTAATTTTATTCATCTCCCATATTTCTTGTGTTTTATGGTTCAAACAGTAACAGTAACAAAGAACAAATTCAAAACAATTGCAAAATTTTCTCACATCCACAAACAACGTAAAATGACTTAAATTGACACATATATCTAATTATGTCATCATCGTCAAGTACAGAGACCATTTTGCCATCTTACTGATAAAAATTTTTATACTTTCCTTCATCATAATATGAAAAAGGTACTCAATCATAAATTAATGGTTGAATAGTTAAATGGATGAATAAATCATTTGAACATGGATACATCCAAACAGCCAATAACAATAATGGTAACATAAAATAAATAAATATGAATTTCGCAGACAGAATGTGATGTCTGGTGAAGTGAACGAACTTCATGTCCATCAAAAATTTGATTTCAAATGACTTTTAAATGACTTTGATTACAATGAAAAATGATGAAAAATATTTATAAGGTCGTGGAAAATTTCAGGTAAACAAAAATTATCATCATTGGAAAAAAATTGAAGGACTTGAAATAAAAATTCAACTGAAAATTCAAAGTTCTTGACACAAATTATGCTGTTATAAAATAAAAATACTCAGTTCATGTAACACACTCCAATAATTTACAGATATGACAGAGAAACAATTTTGATGATTTCCTGTATGTTATTTATGATATCAGCAAGGTTGATGACACAAACAGGACACGTTTTTAAGATACATTTGATATGACATATAGATTTGTTGCCAAAAGAGATGAAAAAGGAAAAAGTTTTCTATAAGAAAAAGGAATATTAAAGGTTAAAAAGGTAAAATTATAAATGTATTGTGGAAAATTTGACCGCATTTTCAATGATATGTTATGAGAGGGTTTTTTTTTGAAGTGGAAAATTTGTGAACATCACAAGAAAACAAGGAAATAAAAAGAAATTTATTTTATATTCCACTTACTTAACTTTAGAGAAAACATACAAGCTCACACACACACACACACAAGAAAAATCACAGATCTTTCATCATTTTAACATGATGAGAATTTTACCGGAAACGAACTTCTTGAAAAGGAATTTTTATTAGTTCTGTTTGTTTGTGATGAAATAAAACAATATGAAAAGTGAAAAGTTTTCACTTTAAGTTTGAATTATGATGAAAAAGGCAAAAATAAAACTTTTAATTAAAAAGCTTTGCTTGGAATCATGATTATGAATACTTTCTTTTAAACTTTTTTTTTGTCAATAAGAAAAATTTTGTGTGTGGAGAGCAAAAAATTTGTATTTTAAGGAAAAATAATAATTCAAAAACAAAACTTCTCATGAAAACTAATAATAATCAAAAACTTTCATATTTTGTTAGTTGTTTGTATTTGACTCTTTTTTCCTTGATTTAATGTTAAAAATTAAAGAAAAACAAAATTTTCTCCAATTAAGTTCTTTAAAATGTTTTCTATATTTTTTTCATTTTTAAAGCCAAATCATTACAATCATTTCATCATTGGTGACTTTTTTCAGGATTGACGATTTTTTTCGTCATTGGCGACTTTTTTCCTCATTGACGACTTTTTTCTTTAGGCTATAAATTTTATAATAGAGAGAAAAAATGTTCAAAAATTAATTTTTCTACTTATCAAGTTACTACAAACGCTCATGGAAAATTTAAGATTTTAAAAATAAAAGTTTCATGTTTTGTTCGATAGATGTCGTCATACTGATAAATTTAAAAAATTATCACAAATTTTTGTCGTTTTTTTTGTATGTGAAATACAACTCAAATTTCTATCATTTACATTTTTTTATTCAATTTTTCATTTAGTTACAACCAAATTTATCCATTTAACAAAATCCTAGAGTTAATTTGGCTTAAATTCGATTAAATCCTGATCTCCCTGATTTAAGTTGACGTTCCATTTTATTCTCATCCATCATATGACACGGTCACTCTTCGACTTAACACAAAGATTTATTTGAAGTAATTGCATTTACACCAAAATATTACACGCACTTTCATTTATTTAGTTATGAATGAAAGTAAATAGTAATAAAAAAGAATTTAGTTAACCATTTGTTTTATTTAATTTTTCTAGTCAAAATAAACACGCATCGTCTTCCCCTTACTATTTGATATTATTTTTTTTCATGTTTGAACACGGTTTTTTACACCTTGTTATGATACAAATACATGAAATTGTTGTCGTGCTCATTCAATCAAATGGTAAGCAAATAAAAGTCAACTTTTCTGTTTTCTCTACAATGAAAATGTTATTTCGTTATATGATACTTTACTGGAAATTGGATGGTAAAAAAATGCAACAATGATAAATATGTTCCCAGAAAAAAAAAAAAGAAAATTATTTCATAATCATCCCTCATTTGAAATTCTTAGTATAATTTGTATGTTACATGATGTATATTTAAAATGAAAATAATAATAATAATGGTAGATAAGACACCACACCTAAGTTTACAATTAAATTCCAGAATTCCTGTTTGGGTTCCTGTGTTTGTTCAATGTGATGGTCTGGAATTTAGTTTCAAAATGAATTGTAAGGAAAACTATGCTAATGAGAACACATTTTGTCTGTGCTTAGTTTGATGATAAATGTGAAATATTGAAGAAAATGAGTCCAATACTGGAGTTAAACAGTAATTGAGATATTTTTCCTTTGAAAATATCGAAGACTTTTGATTCTAATTTTTGCTGTAACACAAACATTTATCAACGAAATTCTTTCAAAATTTCTTTGGTAGGTCCTTGATGGCTCCAATTTCTACATCAAATGTCTTTTCTAGGTATTTTCATGAAAATACGTAAGAAAAATCGATGAAATCGAAAAACTTTCTTGAATAATGTGCAAGGTAAAAGAAGCTCAAGTTCTTGATTTTAAAAAAAATTTCTCTGTTTTCAGTCCAAGCGATGAAAATTTCCATCTCCAAGTCACTTAATCACGATATCCTGCCTAGTTCAATATGTATGACACTGTACACTAACACAAACAAATCTGTCATACTGTATATGGGCATATTGTTATTAGGGGATAGTAAATCAGCCTATATTTATTTTTGAAGAATTGATGCTAATAGGACACGAGCGACAGATTTATGAGAGGCAAGGAAATTTATGAGGGTAGGAGCCCAGTCCCCAAGATTTTCTAAAATGTGTATCAAAAAAATTTTATGGTTAACAAGATTTTACTTTCATTCATATATGTGAAAAAAGGAAAACCCCCCAAAAGGAAAATTCTTAATCCGACTCTTAGTAAGAAGCGAATTGGTCATGAAAACATTCATACAAAAAGGCTTACCTCATCCTTCTTGCATAAGTGAAAGAATATTTAGTTAAAAGCAAATCATACAGAATGCGAGGACATAAGATGAATCCCAATCCCCCTTCTCTTAGGAAGTCACTGAGTCCTCGAATCAGTGGCGGATTTGCCATACGGGCAATCTGACAAATGTCAGAGGCCGCTGTCGATCGTTTTGTAAAAGTTAAGTTTAACGTAAATTTTAAAGAAAATCATACAGAATGCCAGTCAAAGAATAAATCCCGGTCCCCCCTGTTTTTACCACGTCACTGCGTCCTCGATTGTTATTCAGGGTTGTAAGGCAGTGTTTTCATAGTGCTAGTCAGGTCTGATGTAGATCCATTTTATCATCATCAGAGGCCCTTAGGCTTTAGCTTGCTATCCCTTTGAATGTTGTTATTTTAATTTAATTTTATCTACACTCCCCTAACATAATAATAAAAATAGAGCTTATATCCATACAAGATGCCGGTACACTACTAAGGGTAGTACATATCGAACAATACAACGTAAAATAAAAATACATAAATATAACACATGAAAATATAGTAGACTACCCTGCTGACTGCTATTCTAACATTATATATGTATGTTTATACTACAAGCAACAATTTGGCGTATTTTCATTGTAAACATTCTCACAAAACATCTAAAAGAAGAATCATTCGGTGTTTGAACGGCGTGAAGTGAAGTTGTGAAATTTATAAGTTGTGGTAAAATATTTGTAATTTAATAAAAATTTAAATTTTGAAGTGTGTGAAAATTTAATTTTATAAAGAAAAAATAAATATATAATAATAAGAAGTGATGGAATGAAAAAAAATGTAAACTAAAATTAAAATAAAGAAAAATATTAATAAAATGCTATAAATTTTACGCATATAAAACGTAAACAAAAATCTAGTCAAAAAAAACATACCAAAAAAAGTTATTTTATCAAAAAAATGCATCACTCAATTAAATGTCTGTTAATTACAATCACAATATTTTGGATAAACATTTCCTCGTGTAAAGGTGAATTACAGTTATTTTTATATTCTCATTATAATTAAGTTTATTCTTTGTTAAATGACCGGAAAATTAACCTCCTACCTATTACTTGTAAATTATTTTCTTGAGACATTCTTTCATTAATTTTTATCACAAAACCGTACACTTGAAATTAACCTTAATATAATCATCAAAGTTATATTAAACTGGGTGTGACAGCTGTGAAAGATTAGACAGTGCTTCAATATTCACAATAAGTACTTGATTAAAATAAAAAAAATTTGTATAGACAAAGGACTCCGATAAAATGTGTAAATTATCAATCTGTGATTTTATTATTATTTTTATAAGTGATAAGAGCAATGTGACGATAAGAAGAGCGTAATAAAGATAAAAGAAAGCAATTTAATCACAGTTAATTTATTTATAATTTGTTTTATTTATAAATATTTTTTTTTCATTTTATTATCTTAATTAAACAGGTATTTTAATTAAAATAATTAGATTTTCACGATGATTCTTGGAAGTGATTAAATAATTCTTGATAATTCATAGTGGAAATTTTTGTAATTTGATCCCAATTTGTGGTGTTATAAAAATTTATGCTCTTAGAATGGAATCTCATTGTTTTATTAACTTTTATGAGTAAATTCAAGGAGACAATCGAAAAACAAACAAACAGGAAATGCTACAACATATAAAAAGAAAAGTTCGTTTATAATGAAAATCAAAACATTTTTATTCATGTATGATAAAATGTATGGAAAAATAGGATGATTCACACAACTTTTTATGTTATTTTCTCATCCTATACGAGTTTCATTATTATTAGTATTTTTATTATTAGTAAAATCCATTGAACAAACAATAAAGAAGTGAAAAGTGATGAACAATAGAGAAATAAAAATAAAATGTATGATACTTTGCAATGATATTATTTCACTTTTTTTTCTTTTCTATAAAATTATGATCACAATCAGAACTGAATCAAATGAATGGATTGATTTTTTTTGCATCGAGTGATTTTATTTTTTTTATATTATGTTGTATTTTATTGTTATGGCTTCATTTTCCTTCGATTAAAGTTCTTTTGAAAAGTTATATGAATTTTATTGGCCTTGTTTGATACGTAATTTATATGGATGAAAATATTTGAATCAGTTTTACTTTGTGAAGCTGAGGATTTTTCATTATTTATGTATTTATTCTTACACACAAAGTCTTAAGGTCTTAAAGTCTTAAGGTCTTAAAGTCTTAAGCTGAGACTGGTGATCAGAAGACGACTTCAGAAGTGCCAGAAACTGCGGTCGAGATAAATTGAAGTTAAAATTTTGAGAAACACTACTAAATTCTTTCATCATGTTAGACATTGGTGAGAAATGTGCAGAATTTTTCCTGTGATTTTTAACGTAGAACGTCACAGCAGGCCTCAGTAAGCGACTAGGACACTTAAAATTTAGCTGACTAAAGAGTTCGGGACTATCGATCCTACCAGTCAATAAATCAAACACAAAAAGAGTTAAAGCATGATTTCTTCTCACTTCAAAGGATAGAATATCAATGAGTTGTCGTAATTGAGATGGAGGGAAAGATGAGTTCCAACGAAGACTAGAGACCGCAAAACGAACGAATTTGTTTTGGACGCGCTCCAGTGCGCCTATAAAAGTAATTTGATATGGCCTGCAAGAATGTTTCTACAAAGACGGTCGCAAATATCTACAAAAATATTTACTATACGTCACACAGTTTCATATCACTTACCATATCAATTACAAATTTATCTTGGTAAAATCAACAAGATTCTTTTCTTACCATGGTTATTTTGTACCCTTGAGCACACTCGTGCAACACATTAACACGAGGGCGAGAAGGAAAAACAAATCTGATGACAAAATCGTAAAATATCTATTTTTGTCAAAATCAACCTTCAAGGAATTACAGTGCAATTCTTAAATTAAATTTATAGTAAAAACGAAAATTTTATGAATCATCTCTCCACTATTATTATTATTCTTCTTAAATGAATAGATAACGTAAATAAATTATAATATGAAATTCAAAAATGGGGAGTAAAATAGTTGATACTTAGACAAATCACAGACATCACAACTAGTCTCGACTTGACACAATGCCTAGTGAATGATGCGTATCAAAGGACGCGTATAAATAAAAAAAGAAACTTTACACACAAAATATAGTAATTCATATCTTACTCTTGCCATCCCCAGTCTAAAATAATCTGTGCAATATGAATAATTTTACAATATTTTTTTTTCTCATATCATCGCAACATGAAATTATTTGCTATTCATTTTACATCTCAATCATCAAATGAGGGGAGCAGAAAATGAATCATTTTAGTGTATTTTACCATTTCACATATTTTTTTTTTATTTTCATTTTATTTTGAAGTTGAATAACAAATTTGCAATTTATTCAATTTATAAATAAATAATAATTTCAAATCAAGAGGAATCTAAAGAAGATTTTCCATTTGTGAATATTAAAATTAATTCAAATGTTTATGTTGTGTTATCTATTTATTTATTTTGATATGAGAATGTAGATCCAAGGATTGGAATTTTTCGAATAAAATAATAAAGCAATTTATATTTTGGCACAAACAGTGAGAAGTAAGCGGGAACCCCATAATTTGTATCATCAACTGTATTTTGTACTTTTAAAGATGATAAATTGCTGTTTTATTTGAGAGAGTCCTAATGTATGAATTGTTTATTTTTTTTATTTTCACTTTGATAGAGTGGTTGCTTAAAATAATATTAACAATAAAATATTTTGATTTTCCTTTTTTTTTTGTTTGAATTGAATTTGATTCCACACTGTAAATTTAAAACGTACCGTAAATTTTTCCTGTGTGCAACGGCTTCTGCGGGAATCCACGATGGAATTGATTGAAGAAAAACTGAATTATAATGTAATTTAACGGTTTTTTCATTAAAAAAATCATATTTTTGTAAGTGATAGGCAAAAATGATTTGAGTCAAACAACCTTCGACTTTGCTGAAGTGACCCAGACGATATTCCATGTATTGAGAGGCCAAAAATTGCAAATAAATGTTACACAATACTAACTTTTGTCATTAATCGGAAAATGATGTAGTATAAATTTAGTCCCACAAACGCTTTGTAGCCCCCAATCAATGGACCTCGTTTGCAAAGTGAATCACTGACACTTCGTGACGATTTCAATTTACAGTGTATCAGGAAATGATATACCAATTTATCTCAAATCAAACTTTAATTGTTTTGAAAACTTTTTGTTTGATAAAAGCAAATAAAATGAAGAAAAATGTGTAGGATATTAAATAGACTTATAAAATAGAACAAACAAGAAATAACATGATTAATTACAACAATAAGAGAAAACAATTTTCGTTCCATTTGAGAAGTTTTGAATCGTTTCTAGATTTTTTAAAAGGAAAAAGAAAAAGTTTTTCCATTTAAAATAGATGAATATCAATGATTTCTATCAAAAAAAGTACCTTTCCAAAACCTTTTTTCTTTTCCTATTGATTCCATCTAAGTAAATTTCATGTTCATTCAATCATTATTTAAAAAGAAAAAATGCTGCGTAAAATTTCCAAGAACCATAGAATGTCTTATTGACAAAGTTGTTGATGATGATGATGATTTTTTTTTATTTGTTCAATATTCAATAATAAAATCAGTGTAATCGTCTTACTAAACTTTGAGTAAACATAAACAAAGTTCAAATATTTATCATCAGTTTGTTGTGATTTCAAGACATGCTGGAAATGGAAATCGAATTCAATGTATAGGAATTTATCGAGTTTTCCTTGGTTATTGACTATTACTTTTGTTAAAATGTTGCAAAAATTATGAGTTGCAAAGGAAAACAGACAATTTATTACCAATTCATCTTAATTAAATTGATTATTGCAAGGATAAGACCTCAATTTCAATTTTGAGGAAAAATAAAAGGAAACAAAATTAATCTCAATGTTGATACACGTGTAAGAGAGGTATTTTTAGAACAAAATTCATCCAACAGTTATTTTTTGATGGTTCCATACAAGGATGGTTTGAACTTAAACTTACAATGGACTACATTTTTTTGTGTGTAAGGTAACTAGTTTAAATTAAGGCTTCGTACATCGTAAAATTTTGATTGATGAAACACTAAAAATTTCAATTATGGTCCATGAGTGTTCTGTGAAATTGGAAATAAGTTATTTTCTCAGATGGGCTCGTTGTGAAAATTGTAGCTGGAGTGAGTAAATATTGATAACGTTTGATATTACAGGTATTTTGGGTCATCAAGTTTTCTTGCATTTAAGAGCATCGGACTAACTTTTCTCAATTTCAGATAACAATTTTAAATAGCAGCCTTCATAACTTGACCATTCTTGAAAATCTCAGATGCAATTCTATCACGTGTGAATCAAAAGATGGATCTTGCGTTTATTTTTACTCTAAATTTTATTTAATGGCAATCACTCAACTTGTTTGGCCAAAGGTACATCGGTTTAGTTTTGTTTCAAGACAATCGTCAGAAACTGGAGTAATGCTGGGTTGTGCTGGAATATTGTAGTGCCGTTGGTGCAGTGGTTCAACATACAGTCGTTCGTTCGACTAGGTTAAGCAGCTGTGAATGGTGCTCATGGTTGGATGGGTGACTACCTACCGAAAGTACACTACATAAAGTTGTCATATGTCTAAATCATCCGCGAGAATAAGACAACACTAATACATACAGAATGATGTTTGTGGATTACAAAAAGCCCAAAAATATAAAGTGACTGAGGTGATCTTGGGATTATGCGTTCGATTCCTGGCAAGTACGCTATCATAACATAACATTGTAGTGTGATCTGGTCACTTCATTACAAACTCTTCAACACATTAATGGAGAGAAAGTTCAGAAATGATTTCTACGTGCTGTTCTTCGTGATCATTCGAACCTAAGTGACGAGCAGATGTCTCGTCAACATGAGAATCATCATGAAATTCTTTAATAAAACACTTACCCAGTTGTCAAGTCATGTTAAGATTTGATGCCAGTAAATCTCACTGTATGATCTTACGTTGACACACTTATCGACTATCTTTAATCCGCTCTGTTTCTCATAATCCTTATTGATTTGAATTTGTGCGTTTTTTTTTTAATTAATCAAACAATAATACAACCGTAATTCATTATTGACTATTTTATTTCATGTACTTACTAACCAGCTCATTTCATTTCGTGACCTTGTTTTCATTTTATTTTCATCTCTCTCTCTCTTTTATAATGATCAATTATTCATTTATGCTTTAATGATATGGAGGATGACTTGTTTTTATCTAAGCCTTTTTTTGTTGCTTTTTTTAATGATGTATCTATGTGTGTGTGTGTGTGTGGTCGTATAAAGACAATGAAACAATAAAATAAAAATAACATTCGCATTAAATTCTCGTTAACAAGCATAACCATTTGTTCGAAATAATTTGCATTCTATTAAAAATTTCTTATGAATAAATAACATTGAAATGGAATAAAATTATAATGAAAAGAAAAAGAAAATGAAACCAAAAAATGAAGCTTATAATAATAATGGATCTAAAAATATAATCCTCGTTCATTCCATGAGATATCTTATTATTTAAATTTATTCTATTAAAATTACTTTTTATTATTATTTGTATTGTTAATTTAAGATTCATTCAACGTTTTTGTCAATTTCTTTCATAGGAACTCAAGTCTACACACCTTTAGGCCAAATTGGTATCTCAGTACCAATTTCCAGGGAGATCCTTGAAATATTGAGGAACATTCCATTAACGAAACTTCACGTTACACCATTTCTCGATACAAATCACATCAATTTCTTCTCATATGAACTTGAAAATACAAGTAAAAAAAATTATCCCGACACACTGATTGTCGATAAGGTTACTGGTGAACTATGGATTGGACCAAATTTCACAAGAATTGAAGATACAACGACATTTATTGTCAATGTGAAATCTGAACTTGGTACTGTCCTGGCAAGAATAAGCGTTATTTTGAGTCCCATTGATCCGGTTGATGTTGAAGAGTTTTGTGAGAAATATTCTTCAAAGCTCTGTTTCTTTGACAATGTTTTGTATAATATTCCGGAAAATAATCGTTTGTTGGAGGAGGTGGGTGTTTTGGGACCATCTGCTTATAAAACACTTTGTTCAAAGGCAAAAGTTGAGTATTCAATTATGAATGGTAAGTTTCCTTTCAAGATGATCCTTTTTTTCTCTTAATCAAAGAAAAGTAATAAAAATTTTTTTGTTACAAAGAAAATCCAATTGAAATATTTTATAACTTAACCCTTTTTTTATAGAAACTGATTATTTTATCATCATTAATGACACACTTGTGACAAAAAATGCGTTAGATCACGAAAATTTCAGTCCAGGACCTGAAGTCACTCTGAAAGTCAAATGTAATGTGACGCCACATGTCGGTTCAATGACTCACATGCACTTTCATTCATTTACTGTCAATATTTTGGATCAAAATGACAATGGACCAGTGATTCAGGAACCTGATCAAATTCATGAAATTAAATTGGAACATGCACATTTTAGGAAGGTATGTTAAATGGAATATTATTTATTTATTTTTTTAAATTAAAAACACCTACTTACAAAAAATTTCTTAAATTGAATGAAACTGGAGTTGGGTGTCATGTTTATATGAAATTTGACCGGTTTCATTTCAAGAATTTTTCAGTAGATGTAAAATTAATAACAAATTTTAATGGAAGTTAACGCCTACGAGGGCAAAATCTTAAATTTATATATTAATTGTTTCTCATCATTCAAGCCACTTATAAGCACATTTCTTGTAGAATTTTAAAAAGAGCAATTAGTGTGAGCTTTTATGCTTTCCATTTGTCTGTCCATCTGTGTCAACAAAAAGGCTGTTTTTTCAAGATCGCAGACGTCCTTAGAATTTTCGCTTAATCCATAGAATAGAATTTCACTTGACATTTCATTTGACGTTTATTTTCTACAGAAAGACATACGAGAAATTTTAAAATATCAAAATGAATTGGATTTAATGGAAAGCGCTCCTTTAAATCGTTCACGATCACGTTCTATTTTTTTTTGTTATTAAAAATGATGCTAAATGAACTTATAATTGAAAACCTTACATTAAAAAAACTTTTTTATTAATATTTATTGAAAATTTCATTATATTAGGTAAATATTTACTAAATTAAACCAAATATTATCGAAAAAAGGAAATTAATTGAAAATTTTCTAGATCAAATATATTTGTGGTTTTATCAAATTCCTGTCAATGTGGGATGAGAATCAACAAAAAATAATTGAAATTGTAATAAAATGAAAACAAATCAAATCAAATGAATTATTTCATTAAGCAATTGGCATGATGGCATAAAAATGCACCAAATAATTCAATTTTCATGTTAAACAGCAGTTAACAGTCTGGACACAGATATTTATACAAAACTCCCCTAATTTATCCATTACACTGAGAAATAAAACCGCAAAGTATAAAAAAAAATGTGAAATATTTTACATGAATTTTTTGTATATTACGAACTTGAACTCCCCCAACCCTGTTATTACATTGAAGTATATTTTTTGCAATGTATTGTAATCAGCAAATAAAAATCATATCAAATCAAACGAACGAAATGGTTGTAATGTAATGCATTCCAATGAACTTTAACTTGTGTTATTTTTGGATTGATATCAGCATATATTTTTGTACGTATTCAATGAACATTGACTTTGGAATACTGACGTTGTTGAAATTTTATGGTATCACCACAAGAATCCTTTTCCGTTTTTTTTATGTAATTTTTTTTATTTTAAATTGTTTATTATTATTATTATATAAGCATGTTAAATTTCAGTTCCTTTCACTTCAGATTTTTTTTTATTACACAATTTTATTTGTTTATGAAAGTGTAGCTCAAAATTACTTGGAAAATCTTCAACGTATGAGAAAAAAATTGTCATAAACCGTTTGATTAAAATTGAATTTCATATACATTGGCCTAGAGCTTTGAGCCATTGTTAAAAGAGACAAATTTCTTTGAAAAAAATTTGATTGTCCTTTTTCGTTTCATCTTAAATATAATCAAATCTTATACCTGTACCTGATCTGCATGAGATTTCAATTTAATTAAATTAGATGTCCTTGAACGCGACACATACACAATTCAAAGTAGACAGACTTTGATAATCTGTTTTGAACAAAAGAAAGATAATATTCATATTTCATTTATAGCTTGAGGATATATTCTGAGAAAACAACAAACACTCCTGGAAAATTTTATCTTGCAAACAAAAACATCAATGTGATCAAATTTCACCTCAATTGAATTGAAAGTTGAGTAAGTGATTATATTTTTTTTTCAATGGATGAGAGAGAGGTTGTTGATCTCTTTTTATTTCAATTAATTTTTTTGTGTCCTTTGATATGGCAATAAATCGGAAACAAATCAAAGTCAATGTTTGCCCATTGATTGAACTATTAACAGGCACGTGTTTTGATGTTCTAACGTACTTCTGTATTTAAAGTGAAAAAAAATTAAAATTAAATAAATTCACAATAAATGACGATGAAAGCGCTTACCAATAATTTTAGATGTATCATCCTAAAATAAAATAAAGAGAAAGGGGAATTCAACGAAATTTGTTCACACACACGCACTTTTTCACCGATTCCATGAAGTCTATTAAAAGTAATAGACGTGCACACATATTTTTTTTTGTCTTGCACAAACAATCGTCGTTATTTTAATTAAATTCTCCCTAATTAATTTTCAAAATCCACACCTTTAAACAATCGATTTATGTCCCTTCTGCAAAAGTGACATGCATACATCCAAAGAACAGACTAATTCAATGTCCTTTTTATATTTTTTATTACACACACTGACACGTGTGTGTGTGTGCTATACATTAAAAAGTTGTAAATTATCGCTGTAATCTTATTTCATGTCAACTGAATGCAACGCATCGTCATTTTAACGTTTTGTCCTTTTTTATTGTTTTTTGCTATTCAACTTTTGAGTCACGTCACGTGTTTACATTTATCAAGTAATATGTTAAAAATAATCTTCTTTATATCCATATGTAAGGATATTTGTCCATTTGAATTGTAAATACTACGTGAAACATTAATCAAGGAATTTTTATAATCTTTTGGTTATTGGCCAAAGCACATTTTTGTATTTTATTTACATTTTCATTTCATTTATTTTAATAATACAAGGAAAAAAAGGCAATCAAAAATTTAATTGCTTATTGAATTAAGATATTAGGCTGTTGACTGAACATGATTTTTTTGATTAAATTTTAATCCGAATATTTTGGTAATACATTTCAAAAAAAAAGACGTTAAATCCACTCGACGCCAATTTGAAACACGCACAAAGTGTGAAAAAATGACAATTTCTTTTGTTAGTTGCTCTGACATTTTTTTTTAACTTTATTCTTACACAATTGCTGCATTCATGCTCGTTTTAGATTTGACGCCACAATAAAAATGGGTCATAAAGTATGTTTCATTCCAATTTATTGTACGAAAATGTATGACAATATGACCATGATAGAGATAATTTTCTGGTGTTATGTCAGTATGAAAAGTGTTAAGAGTAAGAAAAAAAATCTGCAAATATCTGCGCAATTTCCTTATTGTTATAATTTTATTATCTCATCATAATGCAAAGAACTGTTGAAATAGTTTTTAAATTCCTTTTGCTTTAAGGATGTGTATGGAAATTTCCTTTAATATACTTGATAAATTATAAATTCATGTTATGAAATGATATTTCCATTGAATTCTGTTTAAAAAAAAATGATTTCTTACATATCTCATGGTGATAGGATATGACAAAATGGTATCTTTCGAATTAAAAAGTGGTACAGTTTGGACTCAAGCATAAATTCTTCAAATATAGACTGGAATTGAATTGTTGTGACAAGTTCAAAACATTGCAATTAAATTTATTGGAAAAAAATCGCATAATCAGCACTGCACTTCAATCCTTAACCAGGCTGATGAGAGTCATGGAGTCAAAAAGTCAAACCTATGTCGCATATGTGGATTTTTCAAAAGCGTTTGACCGCGCAGTGATAGTGATGGAAGCTTTTGGATTGAATGCTAACTTATATAAATTCCTAATGTCTTATCTCTCCAATAGATTACAGTTAGTGAAAGTTCAAGGGAAACTTTCTACGCCAATATCAGTTTCATCCGGAGTGCCGCAGGGATCTCACATTGGCCCAACTTTATTTATAATGCTGATGAATTCATGGCCCAATTTTGTCTAACTCACTGATTGTATTGGATATGCTGACAACTTCAAATTGTACTCCGACGTGAATCATTTAAATGACTGTTTAAACTTGCAAAAAGGGATTGATCGTTTAGATACATGGAGCCTTTTATTTGGTCCAGATGTTAACGTCAAGAAAACCAAAGTAATGACACATACACGACTGAAAATACCAATTGAGTATTCGTATAGATTGAAAAACACTACCCTGGGACGAGTTACAGAATTCAAAGACTCGGGTGTGTCAGTTGACACCAACGGCACTTACTAAAAGCATATCAGCATCAAATCTTGCAAAGAGTCGTGCAATGATGGGTTTCGTTCAACGTGTAGGTTTTCGTAATGACTCAACTCTTAAAAACGATATTCTTTGCTCACGTTGGATCTCATGTGGAATATGCGTCACTTGTAGGGTTATCACATCATGAGTCATATAAGGCGTTTCACGAGATATGTCAGCGATGAAGACACAACAGCTCAATGAAAGAGCATCGTCGAAAATGATACGAAGAAAACAAAGAGATACCTACCCATGAAAAATGGGAAAAAAGGAGTTTATTGTTGTGACTAAATTTCTGTTTATCTTGTAAAAAAAGGGTAGCTAAGGAATTATTTTTATATTAAAAATAACAGGTAATTGAACTTTACCGAACAATTTTTTCAATGTCATGCTTTATTTACAATTTTACTCAACCTTATTTGAATACTAATAAAATGTAAAAAAAAATTTAACGGAAAATTTCTTAGAAAATCTTCACTCCTTTTTTGCACAAACTTGAAATAATGAACATCTCCTTAGAAAAATGTTTCAATTTAAATAAAAAAGAGATTCAGAAAAACCATTCAATTTCATCAACTCAACAGATTTTTCTGACTAAATGTCTCCCCAGTGTAATAGGCACTAAAATTTCAAACAAAAATTACCATAAGAATAAAAATCTGTACTAAGCACTTTCTATTTTGATTCAATTCTATAAATGAAAATCTGCTTTTCTTAGTCATGCTAATAACTTAGACACAATTTAAAGCTATAAAATTCGTTAATAAAAACTCTTAATGGATTGTAAATCTACAAAATTGAAAGAATTTCATTCCCTTGCTTGTTTGTATCCTCAAACCAACAAAGAAAGTTCTATTTTTAAAAGGAACCCCCATACTCCTGTGAATTGTCTGTCATCATATGAAATGCAAATATTTACTTAAACTTTCTGTTGCCGCTGTCATATGCTGCTTATCATATCCATATAACGAATGATGTCATTTGTCGAAAGAATAGTTAAATTATAATGAGTTCAATTTCAGTTTTTTATCATTTTCACTTTTATTATCGTCATTACTGTTCATTGTCTAATGTATCGTTTACTTTATTTTATAATTTTATTGAATGGAGATAATTTTATGTCCTCTTTTTATTATTTTTTCTCCTTACATTGAGACGTGACTTAATGGAAATGGGTTGGATAGTGATAGTTTTTGTCTCCAATTATTTTTTTGAGAAACATTGAATATGAAAAATGTGAAATTCAAGCGTCTTGGTTGATTTAATGGACTTGGAATGGTCTTGAAATAGCATTTAATTGGAAAATGATTTGAAATTGTCTAAGAAAGTAGGACAAATATGGTGTAAATTACCTGTTAAATGTGGTTTATTGTCAGTTACTATCGGAATTTAATGTGTCAATAGGAGGAAGTGAGTTAATTGCGTTGAGCTATCAATTTTATCTTTTCTCGTTAATTCCCGTGTACACTTTTTTTTAATTATATTCCATAACGTATTAAAATTAAATAAATGAAATTAGGGATGTCATATGAAAAATTTAATGGAACCGGTAGCAATTTCATGTCTGGTTGTAATTTGTGACAGAAATAAGTGGGAAGTTGAGTCTGAAACTAAACCACGTGAACTGGTCGTTGTTTGGAGGATCCTTTTTACTGGTGATTCGAGGAAAATGTGAAAAATTCAAATAACGAATATGAGCTGTCAGTTTTGGCATTGAACTTTCCGTATATTCTATAGAAACAGATCAAAATAAAAATGACAGTTCCAAAAAGAAAAAAAAAATTTTTTTAACGGACTTACTTATGATTACGTACAAGATTTTTGACATTTCCGTATGTGTATCTATACAAAATGAGCTGTCAAGTTTTGTCTTCTAACAGAATTCATTTTGACGTTTGGCTTACAAAATTTTGAAGTTTCCGTACGTGTTTCTACAGAAAATAAATGTGAAGTGAAAGTTTTTCCTATGGACTTTGTTAATTATTTTCTGACAAGTTTTTTTAAAGGCAAAAAAAGGGAGCGAGGGGGGAAAAATTTGAAAAAATAAAATTTTTACCGATTTTCTGAACCGATACTCCCAAAAATTTTCCATTCAATCACTTCATCTAACCCATAAATTTGATACTCGTAACAGTGAAAGTAATTTTTTATCTTGAAGCAAAATTTTAACGCGACATAAAATATTCAAATATTTGCTCATCAATTATTGATGTTAGACATAACAAATAAAACCTATGACACCCCTTTTCACATACTCACATAAATTAACTAATTAAACTAAAAACCTCATTTTAATCGAATACATAAAATTCATAGAACGTATCGCATTGCACGTTAATTTCATCACATCATTCCATCACAGACAATTCAGAGTTAGTTATTCTGTATCAGAAATAAATACAAATTATAATAAAAACGTTTTGAGCGAATTCCCATAATGACAATATTTGAAACAGAAATTTTCATATAAAAGTAATTTGCGAAACAACAAAACATTAATGAAAAAAAAAGTCATACAATAACAAAAAAAGCGTGTATGTAGGTCGATGATGTGCCTCGAAACCCACACATATTGATGATGACACAAGAGATGGATTAAATTTCAGCATATTTTTTTTAGTATGAATGAAAACATGAAAAAGGGGTGCGTAGTATGAATTTGATTCCTTTTGGGTATCATTTTGAACGGAAATTTGTGGGCATTACCAACAAAAAAATAATTATTGACACAGGTTAAAAATAATTTGTCATTTCTCATTAATCTAATTATATTTTAATTAAAATTACATAATTTTTTTTTCATTTTAATAGGATGATGAATTAAAACACGACAGCATCATTTTCCTGGACAACGACAGTTTGCCTGTTAACTTCAATACGAGATTTTATTTGGAAAATGATACAATGCACGCACTACGTCCTGTTTGTACCCCATACGAGCATGATTCCAATAAAAATGGAGTTAAGCAGACAGTGTACAGTTGTAGTGAGTAGATTCAAATCCTTTGAAATATATTTTTGTTTTTAAATTTTCCTTCAACTTTGTATATTTTATTTTACAGAAATAGTATTTGATAAATTTGACACATTCACGAGTTTTCCTTATTGTGTTGCCTTGAAAGCAGTTGATACGACAATCATAAGTCCGGGAATTTCAATGGTAAATTGAAGAAAAAATTTCAATTACATTTCATTTTACTTTCATCCTTTTCATTGTAGGCGAAAACAAAGATTTGTCTTGTATCCAGTACAAATCCAAAATCCAAATCACGGTCAGACAACTTTTTCCCACGTGCAGAAGCACTCAAAGAAAGACGTTTTACGTCATTTGATCAAAGTAACAGTGTTGAGTTGGATGACTCTGACATTTTCGCAACACGTCCAAAGAAAAATCGCATGCGACGAGGTGCAGAAAAAATTACGTACCCAAAAAACGTTACAATTTTCAAAAGTGCAACGAACTTTTCACGTGTTGTCCAGCCACTCAATTTAACTGACCTGGCAAAAGAACAAAAACTTAATTTTGGATTTCAATTGGAAAGTAAGGCAATTAATGGTCTTAATATAACCAAAAATGGGGGAATTGTCTATGTAATGTCATCCGGCAAACTGAGTAATGTCATTGAAGGAATTTATCCAATTAAAATTTCATGGCAAAATTATTCGGCGATGGTTGATGTTCATGTAAAAGAAGGAAATTTTTCTAATTTGAATAAACATGGCGAAATGAGCAGTTGTGCAATGGCATACGATGAATTTTCATGCTTAGGCAACATTTCAATTGGAACGTCACAAGGAAAGTGTCAATGGAGACCACCAACAAATACGAGTAATTTGAGTAAAATTTATGGAACGTGCACCACTGACTTGGAGCATTGTCCAAATAATTATTGTGATCCCTTAGAGGCACTTGGACAGAAATTAAATAAAGACATTTGTCCTCAGGATTGTGTAACACACGTTTACAGTGCGAGAACAAATGAAAATGGTGTTGGCATTTACAGTGGAGTTGGGGTAAGTATTCAAATTACTTCAATTATTTCACTGATAAATTCAATTGCAAATTTCAGGTTTGTACATGTGAAGTTGGAAAATGCACTTGTATGCCTGCCTCGGCATGGACAACTACAACCACAACCACTATTGAGCCATTTGCTGACAGCACAAAGCAGAGAATCGTTGAACACCGTCCTAAAAAGGTCCATCATGGTGATTATGGTTGGATAATTGTTGCCTCTGCCGTGTTTTTCGTCATTTTTATGCTAATTTTCGCAATGTTTCGAGTAAGAAACAATAATTACAAGCGAAAATTGAAGGAACAGGAGCTGATGCACATTGAAAAGCTGAAAAGTGAACCACGTGTCATAAATATTGAAATTCCGTTATCAAGTACAGAGGATGGTAAAATTAAATATAATTTTGATGCCAAATGGGAAGTGAAACGTGAGAATATTGTGCTTGAAGAGACAATTGGTGAAGGAGAGTTCGGGAAAGTTGTGCGAGGACAAGCATTGCATTTACCGTTCACAAGCACCGTCAACACAACTGTTGCAGTTAAAATGCTTAAAACAGGAGCGAATAACTTTGAACTCCTTGCATTGATGTCCGAATATGAAATGCTTCAAGATTTATCACATCCTAATATTATCAGACTTCTCGGGGCTTGTACGACAGCTGAAACTCCCCTGCTGATCATTGAATACTGTCATTTTGGATCACTTAAGAATTTCCTGAAACTCTCACGTAATCCCCATTCAAAAATTGAATACATCAATCAAGTGGAACCGATGACGGAAAAGGACGTTCTTTCATTTGCCTGGCAAATTAGCAAAGGTATGTCATATTTAGCGGACATGAAACTGGTTCATCGTGACTTGGCCGCCCGTAACATCCTCGTAGCTGAAGGAAAAATCTGCAAAATTTCTGACTTTGGTCTCACTCGTGACATTTATGAAGATGATGCGTATTTAAAGAAAAGTAAAGATCGAGTTCCGGTCAAATGGATGGCACCTGAATCGTTATCAGATCAAGTGTATACAATCAAATCAGATGTTTGGTCATATGGAGTGCTTTGTTGGGAGATTATTACATTGGGAGCAACTCCGTATCCAGCTGTTCCATTGCAAAGTCTTTATAGCTTGTTAATGTCAGGCTATCGCATGCCGAGACCTAAAAACTGTTCAGATGAAATGTAAGACATTGATTTTTATTCAAGTAATCTATAATATTTTACAATTTTCATTTCAGATACTCCATCATTCAGTCATGTTGGATCATTGAGTCACAAAAACGTCCAAATTTCGATGCACTGATGAAAAAATGGGAAGAACTCTTAACACGTGGTGCCAAATATTTGGAAATGGCAATTCCAGATGATGCTGAACCAACACCCAAAGACTCATCTGATGAAGTTTCAACAACGGAAGTCACTGAACTTTCATACGAAGACTCGTGTGTTGAAACTGACGTCATGTTACGTAACCCTGTACCATCAGCACCTTTAATGGACATTCGACATTCTGAACATATGACCCCCCTATGGACACCCCCCTTATATGATTCACCGGAAATCAAAGGAATTGATAATCACAAATACTTTGCCGACAATTCAACCATCAAAAGTTGGCAGGCCGGCTACGATTTCCCGAAAACCCTTATTGATTCCAAGACAACAGATTCTGACACGAAATCCAACAGATATGAAAATGAGCCACCGAAACATCTTTTATTCGCACGAATGTCATCCCATCAAGACCTCAAATCGGAACTCATTAAAGCAAATAGATATGATGTTCCAATTAATTCAAATAAACGTGTAAAATCTTATCTTGAAATGGACAAATTGGATCAACATGTCCAGAATAATTTAAAAAATGAATTGAAGGCCGAGAAACTCGGTAAAAATTTGGATGCAATTTCATTCAAATTTGTATCAAATGGATGTTTGATAGAAAATGAAAACCGTTAAAATGTTCCTGAATGTTTATTTTTTTTTTAATTTTAATAATTTATGGCACAAAGAAGTGCCCTATTTAAAAATGAAGGCCTTGAATGCCTTAATATGATGATATTAAATTTAACAATTAAGAATTAAGTTAAGATAAATCATGCAATTTTTTTTATTTAAATGGACCTTGAAAGTTGATTTAAATTTGAATAAAAAAAGTAAATAATCATGCTTTAAATGTTGAAACAAAAAAAAAATGATCTCAGTTAAGAAGAAAATTAACCAAAGAAAGACTTTATGATGCCTAGCTCGCATTTTTGTGCTGATTAAATTAAATTTAAGAATTTTTTTAATATTTCCTATGAATTTTTAAGCCATTTTCCTTGTATTATTGTAAGGACTTATCTACTCAAATGAATTATGACAAAAAAAAATGTTCGTACTTAAAATAAAATTATTGTACTTGAATTATGTACCAAGAAAAATATTATGAAAATAAATAAATGTTGTTACTTAACATATTGAAAAAAAAAATCTTCATTGTCATTAAAATTAAAACAGTTTTTTTTATTTTATTCATCGGGTACCAATAAATTTAGATTGGCTGTTCCACTCGTCGAGCCAATGAACATTTCCTCGTCTCCTCTAATCGAGAGCTGTTCACCTAGTTTAACGTTTTTCTCGGGCATCATCGAGGTTCGTTCCCATCTCGACGATTGACAATTCTTGCAAGCCAATTTTGGGATGCGCTGTAAACTGATCGTTCGATTTCCGCAATCCTTACATTTGAAAAAGCGCTTTTCGGCGTCTTTGATTTTGAGTGGGTGATTTTCTTCTTTGCATCGATCAGCTGCTGACAATGCAACGTACTTGCACTTGAGACAAATAACGGCTTTACATGCAACTTTTGTGGTGGTGAGCATTTTTTCCTCCATTGCCTCTTTTTTCTCGAGTACAGAGAAATATTTGTCTTGACGTTCTTGTTCTTTAATGTCAAGGAGATCTGAGTGACTAGAAGTTGCATTCATGATTCGGAGAAGGCGTTCACGTTTCGCAATTTCCTCGGCAGTCTATTAAATGGAAATTGAAATGAATTTTCAATTAAAATTTTCTGAATCTAAACTCACCTTATCCAATTTCGCTCGTTTAGTGTCCTGTTGCTCTGAACTCGTCATATTCTGATTCAATTCCTCTAGTGCTCGTTTCTTGCCTGCTTCAGTTCCTCTGTATTTAACGAAATTTGGATTTGATTTCTCGATGGGTTTCTTTTTGAGGAGCTCAATTGCATGTTGTTTTGCCCTTTCAGCTTGTTTTGATGACATTGAAAGGTCAATCGTGAAATTCCCTCCCGATAATTTGGGTGCCGAAAGTTTTGGTTTTTGTGAAGAAAATAAAAGTTCATGCGTTTTTTGATTTTTCCACGATTCAGGTGCAATCAACGGGGCAGGCTTTGAAATTGGAGTCTTAACTTTCTTCTCCATCGTACTAGGACTTTGACTTGCAGGTGTTGAATTAAGCATTGAATCGGAATTTTCTGAAGGACCGCCAAGCAAAGCTAATCGTTCTAAATCTCTTTGACGTTGTTTTCCATTCGCTTCATGTCTTTCCGCTGCACCAACTCGATTTCGTTTTAAGGTTTGCTCATCTTCAGCTATTCCTGCTCTGACAGCCGTTGTTGTGGTTCCATTTGGACTTTGATAGTACTCTGATAAGGTCATTAATCGATGTTGATCTTTAGCTACTTGTTTAGGATTTTTTTTCGCTGGAATCGCACTGTACGATTGACCACCATAAAAAACCTCATTTTTACCTAAAATTTTATTACGAAGCTCATTTAATCCTCTGCCAGCTGTAGATGATTGCATTTCACTCCGTTTCGACGCTTTATTGTATTCTTGTTTGATATGAAAAATGCAATACTCGCAATCAGTTAAATTGACAATCGCTTGACATGGTTCCCCGTTTTTCGTTTTGCTACGACACTTTCCTAAATCCTTGCTTTGACCTAAAAGCATGACTTTTTGTGCGTTATCAACTGAAAGTACTGCTTCGTCTTTATTCTCATCTTTTCGATCAAGCACTCCAGGATTGAGGATGCCAACGACCATTCCTTCAGCAGTCTTCCATAAATCATTGTGTGCTGTCTTGAAAAGGAACACAGTTACAATTTTCATATCATGTCGCAAATCTGATAACTTCCAAATACTGAATTTCGCTCCTTTTTTAGATTCCTTAACGGATTTCGATATAATTGCACCAGCGATCACCCAATCTTTAGTCAAATCTCCTCCCTGTTCCGTGTGATAACGAACTCTCGCGAAACTGATTGGAGTTCGACCTTGCATGCGTTCCAATAAAACTGCACTTGAAATTAGTGGCTGTTTGATTCGCATGCCGAACACAGGATCTGTATAAACTGTAGTTTTCTCGAAAAAGTTTGTAAGGGGTTGTGATTTTGTTTCAGTGGATACTTTTTGCTTGAATGACGTTGATTGTCCAGCAATTGTGCTTGGATTGACTTTCAATGAACAGGTCACTTCATGTGAAATTCGACGATCTTTTTGCTCTTCTTCTTGCTTTTTAAGTGAATTTTTGATGTCACGCCCGTATTCGTTGTATTTGCGTTCAAGGAAATTCCTGACATCTTCATCGTCACTTGAATCTCTGTCATTGTCGTGAACGAGGGATTTTTCTTTCACTTTCTCTGTTTCATCAGCTGCTTCACTCGAAAGTAATGCCAGGAGATTTTTTTCACGTTCAATATCTGAAGCGTTTATTTGAGGATTGGCAGAATTTTTATTATTTTCTTGTTCATCTCCCTCAAGGAATAATTTTTCCAATTCATCGATGTCCTTATCCATGTTAAGTTATTATTTTTTTATAAAATGTAATAGAACTGTTTCAGATTTTTGATCATGAATTCGCGCTAATATTAAACTTCAAAAATCAAAACAGGGTACGAAAAAAATGTATTCCGTATAGATTTGTATTGTACTCATTTTAACGGAAATTTTTTATCGAATTTAAATTTAAAGGAATTATTTCAAATATTTTCCATGATTTCCGTGTTTTTATCAATGAAATTTCAATAAAAAAAATTTAAAAATAAATTTTTGTATCTTTTTTCATACAAATCAAAACAAACACACAAATTCAAATTGTATGACAAACATGTTCGATGTGTCTGTCAAACATGCTCGTGATGTATGTCAAAAACACAGAACATTTGACAATATAAAAACGCATAGTCACAAAATATAGCACTATAAATTGTTCATTTTCCGTAAGAAATTGTTGTAAAATTTAATGAAATCACGTTGGAAACATTTAAGGACTCACTAATTTTGATCCCAGGTATGAAGCGAATGCAAATTGTCAAGTATTTTCTGTGTTGTTTCAATCAAAATGAGTTCAATATTTTTTTTCTTCATCACGATACATACGCGGTGCATACAATTGTGTGTATGTGTGTGTGTGTCTGTCAATTTTTTTTCTCCTTGTGTAGGGGTTTTTCAATTTTTTTTATTTGATAATTATTAAATTTCGGCATTAAAAATGTTTTAAAGTGAATAAAAAATGATTGTTAATCTTCCATTTAATGAAAATCTTGATTTGTGAATGAAACCGATGAAGTTTAAGTTGTGCAAAAAGGGTTTTGATACCGGAAACTAGCAGAAATCGAATGTTTTTGATTTCAATATTTTGTCCCGTAATAATAATTGAATTAACATCCAAAAAGAATTATTTATCAATAAATGAGTGTTATTTTTGCTTGAATCTTGCATTTAAACACATGATCCGTTAATCAGCTTGAAAATTCTTTAATTTCTTGCACCATTTTGTAACAATTTTGCAGAAAATCGCTCATCAGCACTTTATTTTTCCACATGTTACAGTCTGTGTAATTCATAGTTTCAAATATCAAATTCATCAAAATAAAAATCTCATTGGTTAGTCAAGTGAAATAGTGAATGTCTAATTATTGCCTTTAATGTTGTTGTTTATAAACTCCTTTGATCAACTGATAACATTTTGACCTTTTTATGTTTTATTTTCAGTGTTGCAAAGCCAAAGTCTTTACTAACGCCAGCACAGTCGTTAATAATAGAAATAGAAATATGAGTTCCACAACAACAACAACAACTACAACGGTGTTTGGACAAGCACAACAAAATCTGGTTGGACCAGTTCCGACAGAGAATGGAGCTCATCCAGATCGGGTTTTAATTTTGGATGCTGGTGCTCAGTATGGGAAAGTAATTGATAGAAAGGTCCGAGAATTGCAAGTCGAATCAGAACTTTTACCCCTCAATACGTCAGCGGATGTAATTAAAGCTGGAAATTATCGAGCGATTATCATTTCGGGTGGGCCTGGATCGGTTTATGCAGAAAATGCACCGGAATATGATCCAAATATTTTTGCCTTGAATTTGCCCATATTAGGTGAGTACGAAAATTGATGGAATTGAGTGAAATCTGGACACTTTACCGAAGTAAATAACAAATAAAAGTGGATTTACTTTAAGAAGTGATTCCAAGATGAAGAAATTTGAAGAGCAATCACCGCAAAATCTGACTATTTTTAATTTCAATTAATCGGATTGAGATGCTTTGCTCACATTTAATCTAAAATTGTTGAATTCAATTATTAAAACGTGTCTTTTTCCAGGAATTTGTTATGGGATGCAAATGATAAATAAAGAATTTGGTGGAACAGTCCACAAGAAGGAAGTAAGAGAAGATGGCCAACACACCATTCAAGTTGAACCAGCATGTCCTTTATTTGAGTGAGTAATATTTAATTTTTTCTGTAAATAACATGCCTGGAGGAAAAAGAAGACAAAATTTATTAAAGTTACAGGATTATGTCGATACAATCCTCCCATAAAAAATGTCCTTGTACTCATATAAAGAACAACTCACTTCTGATTTTAGTTTCAAAAAGTGAGCTACACTTTATGTGACAATATTTTGAAATGAATTTTTGTTTAAATTTCTCTGATATGAATTTTAAATTAAATATTATTTTTTTCTTTCACAGTCGACTCGAACGACAGCAAGTTGTATTGTTAACTCATGGCGATAGTATTGATAAAATTGGAAATAAACTGCAGGTTGGTGCTGTATCCTCAAATGACATAATAGCCGCAATTTACAACGACACACTCCGTATTTATGGTGTTCAATTTCACCCTGAAGTCGATTTGTCCCAAAATGGCAAACAAATGTTATCAAATTTCCTCTTTGGCATTTGTAACTTATCACCGAGCTATACGATGCAAAGTCGTAAGGAATTGTGTGTGAAACACATTAAAGATGTAGTTGGCAAAAATAAAGTACTTGTGTTGGTTAGTGGGGGTGTAGATTCGGCTGTTTGTGCGGCCCTCGTACGACATGCGCTCGAACCAGATCAAATTATTGCAGTTCACATTGATAATGGATTTATGCGGCACGAAGAAAGTGCTAATGTTGAAAAGTCACTTAGAAATATTGGCATTAATTTAATTGTAAAAAAGGCATATTTTCATTTTATCAAGGGACAAACTGAACTCAAATTACCTGGATCAACATATGTCCAAGTATCACCAATTCTTATGTGTTGTACGAATCCTGAAGTGAAACGAAAAATTATCGGAGATGTTTTTATGAAGGTCTCCGATGAAGTTATACGGGATTTGAATTTAGATCCAAATGATGTTTATCTAGCACAAGGTACACTAAGACCGGATCTCATTGAATCTGCATCGAGTTTAGTAAGCACAAATGCAGAAACCATTAAAACACATCATAATGATACGGAACTTGTGAGGTAAGACTTTAAATGTCAAAAGTTATGTTTTTTGAATTGAAATTAACAAATTCAATTTTTCACAGAAAACTTCGAGAAACTGGACGAGTCGTTGAGCCTCTAAAAGACTTCCATAAAGATGAAGTGCGAGTAATTGGACGAGAACTTGGCTTACCATCAGAATTGGTTGAAAGACATCCATTTCCAGGACCAGGACTTGCGATTAGAGTTTTGTGCGCTGAAGAAGCTTACGTAGAAAAGGATTTTTCAGAAACACAAGTAAGAATTTTCTGTTTCCCCGTTTTCATTGATAATAATTTGAATTGTATTTTTTCAGGTAATTGCTCGTGTGATAGTTGATTACTCAAATAAATTAAATAAAAAACATGCATTATTAAATCGTGTTGTAAACACAACAACGGAAGAGGAACAACAGGAACTAATCAGAATTTCACAAAGAATAAAGTTGGCAGCAACAGTTTTGCCTATTAGAACTGTCGGAGTCCAAGGTAATAATTTCAATTTCTTGCAAAATATTTTGGATGATTTTAACAATTTCCAATTAAATTTCATAGGTGATAAACGCTCATATAGTTATGTTGTGGGTCTTTCAAGCAATGAAACACCAGATTGGAATGACATGATGTTTTTAGCTAAGCTTATACCCAGAATTTTACAAAATGTAAATAGGGTTTGTTACATTTTTGGTGAAGAAGTGAAACACCAGGTGACTGACGTTACTCATACATATTTGTCTAAATTTGTATTATCACAAGTTAGACATGCTGATTTTATTGTAAATGAGGTAAATTTTTATATTAAATTTCAAAAAATTTCTTTTATTGCAATTTTATAATCTTTTTGCAGATACTTTCATGTTCAAATCTTATGCCAAGATTAGCACAGATGCCAGTAGTTTTAATCCCTATCCATTTTGATCGGGATCCGATTAATAGAATACCATCGTGTCAACGATCAATTGTGCTGAGACCATTTATTACAAATGACTTTATGACCGGAGTTCCTGCCATACCTGGATCTGAACAAATGCCTCTGGATGTGAGTTTTACTTAATTTAAATGTTAAAAAATTTTCTAACGTTAATTTTTTTTGAATTTCCAGGTTCTCATAAAAATTCATCAAAATATTAGAACAAGTGTACTCGGAATTTCACGAGTGTTATATGACTTAACACCGAAACCACCCGGCACCACAGAATGGGAATGAGCCGAAACAGAACTTTTTTATTACAACTACAACTATTATTTATTCAACATTTAATAGCTATTAAAAAAAAAAAGATGATAAAATTAAAATTAAACACAAAACGAAGAAAATAGAGTACTATTTATATTTCAATTGATAACATCAAACCAAACATCAAACAATGCAGAAATAACCTTTCTTTTTGTTAAAAATTTGTATACAATAAATTTAAATTAAATTAGATCTTATAAAATTTAAATTTAATTTTTTTTCTGCTTAATTTTCAATATAAAATTTTCCTTTTATATTGAGTTAAAAAAAAAAATATTTAAATTTAAAACCATCATCAACAAAAAAATTGTGCTTTATTCTCAAAAAAAAAATTAAAATTTAATAGAAAAAAAACGCAGCCCAATTTAAAAGTGATTCAATCAATTAATAATAAACAAATGAAGACAAAATGAAAATGTAGCGAAAAAATAAGTTTTTATCGAGCCATTTAATTACATGGAAAAAAATATGAAAATTATAATGACAACAGGCAACATTTAAAATGAAATAAAAAAAGAACAATTGTATGTATTAATTAATGATTATTATTATTCTTAAAACAAATAATTAAAATGCAAAAAAAAGAAAGAAGAAAATAATTTGTATATTGAGATATAATGAAAAATGTTCAAACCATTAAAAAATTTGAAAATAATAATTTTTTATCTCTCTTTTATTTATTATGCGAATATTAAAAAAAAATGCAATTTATTTTCATTGTACAATGTGCACAGTGACAGAGGACTTTAATTTTTGTATCCATCGAGAAAATTATTTTACTAATTAAAAGTTAACTGAACTATCTTAATGGCATCCACGCGTGTATGATTTTTGCCTTAAATTAGACATCAAGTTTAGCAATATCTAAATCAGACGGAATATGAAATTCAAATTGTTTCATTATTTTTTTTGGAGTAATTTGAACACTGTGCAACAAAAAAAATATTAAACTCATTTTCGAGTGATTTTTATTACGATCCGTACAAAATTGGTCCATTTTAGAATTATTTTGATGGATAAAACAATTAAACAAGGTGAAGTTTAACAATAAACCAACATTGCCACGAAAACATTACACAGCTTCAATCAAAAGAAAATGAAAATTAAATATACGGCATATACGGCATACATACGGCATTAATAAAAGGCTGCAAGTTTTTCTTAACCGCTGTCCTTGACGAATTCTACGTATTTCCTGACCGAATAAAATTTTTGAAGAACTGCTAAGAAAAGCCGATATGCAACATAAATGTGATGATACGTAGAAGAAAATTTGGTTGGATTGGGTTAACCTTACGAAAAGACCCTTCAAAAGTGTGCTATCAGGTCCTTGAATACAAACCACAAGGAAGTAGTAGAAGAGGTTCACGAAAAAATAATTGGCGACGCTCCACACAATTCAACAACCTGATGATCCAGTTGGAGAAATTTTGTAGATCCCCTTGCGTGACATGTTGACAGTCTGTTCATTTGTCAAATGTCAAATAAATTTGTTGCACAGTGCCATTAAACAAAGTTCATGCAGATTTTTAATTATCGATAATATTTAATTGAAGAATCGAAATTCTATATAGCAATTGAATTTTTAGTTTGCAAATTTAGTCATTTTTTTATCTTCAAACAATATGGAACTAAGTATTCAATTATTTTGCATTTTATCCATTTTGATTTCCTTCAAATTCAATGTTGGATTTTCGGTAGTTTAATTTTTTTTTCTCAAAATATAAGTTATCTTATTAAATGTTTTTTTTTTCATTTCAAGCAAAAACAACCGAAATTATTTACAATGAAGGCTCTTAGTTATACATGTACTGACATTGATCATGTCCACGTCCTGAATGTCACCTGTCGTTTAAAGCCTCAACGGAATGGTGCTGGGATATTGACGACAATTTATACATATAAAAATGTAAATCATCTGATGGTTAACCTTCGACTCTTTGCTCGGAATTCAGCAGGACGGTACAATCCTTATCTGCTTGATGTAACTTATAGTGATTGTGCCCGTGCAGACTTTTGTTCAAATGGTCCGAAAACGATTCGAATGATGTGTAATATTTTGACGACGCCGAATCAAACGAATTATGTCAATTATAAATGTCCTTTTAATGTAAGAATTTGAGTAATTTAAGTCAAATTGAGATGATTGTAAACATTTTTTTGCAGTATCAAAACTACGTTGATGATTTTGACCTTGAAACACAATTAAAGGATACGCTTCCCATCACAATGGCACCGGTTTCATGATATTTTGAATGAAAATTTAATTTTTTTTTTAATCTTTGTACTTTTTCATTGTAGGTGGGCGAATACAAATACGTGACTCGATTATATAATGAAAAGACAAATAAGACATTCTTGTTGCAAACTTTGAAATTTGCTATCAAGCCGAAAGGTGTCAAAGGTGCCTTGGCGGATATGACGATGTTGAATATGGGTTGATGCTTGGATTGAATTTAAATTAAAAAATTTGTTCGGTTTTCAATTCTTTTTGAAATTCTTTATTATTTGTCATGTTTTGATATTATTTTACGGTTTTACATAAGAAATTACCTATTTTATTCACACAATGCTCTATTTTTACTGTAATTCTAATTTAAAATACTGAATCTAATTAATTGTCTCTTAAAAATATCATTATTAATTATCATTATTTTTTATCGCCATTGTGCTTTACTTCTCTAACCCTAATAGTTTATGTTTTTGTTTTCTTATGACATATAAACTTAATATTAAACCTTACCATTTAAATTTATTGAGTAATATTTAGGTGCCATCTAAAGGAATTTTTTTTTCAATTTCATGACCCGTAATTTTTTTAATCAATTTTTTTTTGCTTTGACTTGAAATTGTAAATAAATTTAAGGGAAAATTTCATCTAAAGTTGCTTCTTGAAGGATATCATTTGCAACTTCAGTGAAAATTCTTGCCAAACTGTTTTCCAAGCCAGGTGTCACTTCGCTCAAGAACAAATCAATGTTATCATTTATGAATGTATTTCCGATTTGACCGAGTGTTGGATCGCCATTAAACAGATTATCCAATTTAATTTTTGAACTGGCAACCTGGATTTTGAAGAGGAACTTTTCGAATTTCATGTAAGTTTGTCCATCCTTTTGATAACGGACACCACGTAGACGGACACGTGCACGTGTATTTTCAAGAGTGCCAGTGACGTCACCTTTACCAGCGATGTCAAGCAATAAAAGTTTAATTTTTAACGAATATTTGCCCTTGTATTGAAGTTTAGGCAAGAAAATTACAAAATCAAAGACCAGTGAATCCAAATCAACTCTGAAATGAAACAAAAAAAATAATTAGATGATTAAATTTGCTATTATTTAAGTTATTAAGTGTGTCTAATGAATAAAACAAGAAAGAATATATTTGATTGATGCTTCTTCAACCGTTTCAGAAGATTAATTTATTATAGAAAAGAATACAAAAAATTAAATATCATCCATAAATTATTCATTTATTTATTTGTAATTTACGTCATTTTCATTCCAAATAATTCTAACCTTAAATATTTGAACAAGAACTTACTTGATTTTTTCAATTTCAAATTGACTCGGGCCACGTACAAGTAAATTGGTGAAAACGGCTTTGAATTCAGTACCACGACTCATTTGAATGTTGTCCAGTGAGAGAGGTTCCAATTGTGGCACGGAAAATTCATCGGATATTTTCCCGGTTGCTAGGCGTGGCTTCAATTCATTGACACGATTTTTGATGCAACCAGCGATGTCGGGATCATTGCGATAACATGGAACAATGTTTTTGGCTGAAATGAAAATTTGAAATGTTTAATTTGGGTTGAATATGAATATGGTTCGATTTGGCTTGAACGAAGGTCGGATCAAGCTCTTATGCTATCATGGGAGTGCGGTTGGGAGCTTTACCGGGTAAAATAATGAGATTGATTCAATTCAAATGAATGAATCAGGAATGTATAAGACGGTTAAACATCCCGGCATTATAAAAAAAAATATAATAGACGCATATTAGGTAAGGTCAAGTCAAATCCATGAACGTATGACTGCTTTAGAACCAATAACAAATAATTTTTTTTTCGCATTACACAAAAAAAAAGCTTCTAATTTAAATTCATTTAATTTATTACATTGATTTCAATTCACATTAATATTTTTGTCATGTATCACATTTGAATTTCTATTTTTAACCCCAAAGCTAAAATTAGTAAAGAACAAGGCAGCTCCATCAATTCAAACATTAAAAAAAGGTTTAATTTAATTGTTTCTGACCTTCATCATCAAGAATAAAAAAAAATATGAAGCAAATTCATCCAAATTATTCATTTAACCGTTTTAGAGGCAAACAAAAAATATGTTAATCAGGTATCGATTTAAATGTATGAGCATAAAAACATATCAACAAAAAACTTGTAAGTGCGTTATTTTGATTTGAATTGAATTGAATTTGAATTCAAAGGAGAAAAGTTTCCTTGTAACATGTTTAAATTAATTTTTTTTTTGATTTTTGTTCTTATAGCATAAGCTTCCGTTATTTGTTATTTTGTTTCCTTCTTTCTCCAAATTTTAATTAAATTTACATTTAAACAAATTAAAATACTCACGCAAAGGGGCAAAGACACCATTTAAAATGAGAATTAATCCAAATAATGATAAATTTACTTTTGATATCATTTTTGATTAAGTTTTTTTGCACTGACTCAATTTAATTTTTTTATAACTAATTATTATTAAACGTTTTTTCCGTTATTTTTTAATATCAGGGTTTTGTTACAGTTTTTTTTTAATTTAATTTAATTTTCACTCAAAATTAATCCACTTAAGAATTTTTTTCTTAGATTTTTATATTTCCTTAAATGTTAATTTAATTTAATTTCAATTTTGACTGTTTGATTCTGCAGATCAAGCTTAGCGTCTTATCCCGACCAATCCAAGTGAATGACTGAGTTGTTTGTTCCAAAGACATCGTATTTATATACCGCTGTACTGACGATTAAAAGAAACAAGAGAGATGAGTAGTTTAAATTTAACGTAGACACACATTTGTGGTTTATGTTTTGCATCACATTAAAAGTTTTGATGGACTTGAGTCTGATTTTTTTTTGTTGATGTAAAAAAAATTGGAGTAAAAAAAGGATTTCATGGAGATGGAGACGACTGGTTTTTTATTCTGAGTATTTTTGTGACAAAAATTGATGGTCTGATGCATGAGCGAATTGAAAATGATTAACGGCCCTGGCATTCCGTACGATTTTCTTTAAAATTTACTCTTTACTTATCTTTTACAAGACGATCGACTGTGGCCTTTCTGCTCGTATGGCCAATCCGTCACTGGTCTTATTATGACAAAATTCAATTGGACGTTAAATTGAGACAAATCAGTTGCGAGTCGGACATTCTCAGGCTTTGTCAGTTCAAAGTGATATCTTCGTTATGAAAGAAAGATTGGAAATCATCCCTAAATTGAGCTTATTTGTGCATCAAGGCTCGATTCTGAATCATTTTATATCAAATAACTGGAAAATTTCCTTAAATACTTTCAAATCTCATTACGCTAAGCCTCAAACACCAAAAAAATTATTATCACAACAAAACTAAAAATTTATTATTCAAATTCAAATTTTACGTTGACTTAGGCAAATACACTTGTAAATTATTACTACAAACATTTTTTGGCCACTCTTAATTTTAATGGAATGTTAAGAATCGATATAAATATTTGCATTTTAAATGTCATAAGAATCCATTTGACTTTTACGTAATTTTTTCAATTCAATTTAATTTATTTTCTAGGAATATCCAATTAAATACGTTGAAATTGAACCGAAAATTACAATTTTTCTTCAATTGAATTCTTCAGTTCAGAATAAAATTAAAATGAAATAAAATTTTTAATGGTCATGGTTCAGTTCATAAAATTCAGATGACTTTTGAGAAGCAATTGACTGATTCTTTGAGTACTGAAATTCGTACTAAAGTGACTTTGCTCTTTTTTTGGTTGCTACAAAAAAAAAATTACACGATTCGTATTATTTATTTACAGCTTTAAAGTTCAATTTCATCAAAACAAGAAAAGAGAATAAAAAAAATGATTTAAATGCAGTAAATAACAAACAGATTTAATGTTCTTAAATATGTTTTTGTGGCTTGGTCTTGTATTAATTATAAGTGGCTAAAAATAAGATTAAAATTAGAAATAATTGATATGACGTCTTTATTTTAAATTTATGTGAAGAAGCACACAAGGGAAGAAGAAACTGCTAGATAGAAATTAGTTCTAAGCCAAAAAAAATGTTAAATTTACATAAGAATTAAAAGGGATTTTAATACAAATAAACAACCAGAACAAGTTTAGTATCCGAAATTAACCAGATGTAGAGTTAATAAAAATTATAATGAGAATAAAGCCAATTTATTATGAGATTTAGAATGACTTGTAAAAACTGTAAGTCATTTTGATATGATTTGCAAAGTATTTTAGTTATTTCGAGGCTGAAAGGAATTTTCGATGTTGATTTTTGAAATTTAACCTCAGAAAAAATGGAATTTTATCGCCATTGAAATCTAATGACCTTGAACTCGTAAAAACTTCAGTATTGAGGTAGGTCCATGGCCCTTTAAACCCTGAAATGCAAATTTAAGGCTTTTTTAAGATCTAAATTCTAATAATGCGCTTTCATGATCAATTCAAATGCAAATCTTTCAATTTCATATGTAAATTTACAAGTTCTAGGAACCTGACACCAATACAAGAGATTTCATTAGAATTTAAGTGACGAACCTTTGAAATCAATAAAATTTACATATATGCTAATGTCAAATTTTTCAGAAACCAAAAAAAAAATTGCGTCATCACATGAAAGAAATTTGTTGAAGAAAAATCATCTTTAATTGATTAAAAAATTACATTCAAAATGCAACTTGTTATCATCTTCCTACTCCGATTCAATTCGATGAATCATCACTCAATTTTAGGTGTTTAAATTCAAATTTAAAATCAATTAAATTACCATTTCCAGTCCTTTACGTTCGTGCTTCACATAAATCATATCACCGTTTTTTTCTTAATGTTATTTTTTTTTTTAATATTCAATCAAAACAGACAAAAATATTTAACCGGTAGCATTTTTCTCTCTTCATTCTCAGTTCAAATTTATTGTCATCCCAGCACGAAATTCTAGTGCGCCGCTTTGTGATATACATATAGGCGCATAGAAAATAAGTGCGCACACGAAAAGGCGCACAAGAATTTAGTGCTGCGACGATAATATTTGAATATTTTGACGTATCTATGATCAAATACAAAGCAAATTTCTTGTCCTCTCAAATTAAACTACAAATATTTGGATATGTTTATGTTAAAAAATGTAAACAAATCACTTTATAGGTGTCGAAAAATTAAAATATTTTTTTTTTTTTGAAAATGCATCAATTTTTGTTGGATGAATCATCATCCTAAAAATGAAGTGTCTTCCATCATTTCAAATACCAAATTTTGTATGTTAAATTAAAACAAGATCTATTTGAATGGATTTGAAATAATTTAAATCAAGACAATCTTGTTCAAATATTGATTTTTTAAATATTTTATAATTATAATTCAATTTTGACACTTCAATACAAATTTGATTCGAGCTTGATAACAAATATTTAAATTTGATAACCATTAAAACAAAAAAAAAATATGTATATTTATTATGTGTGTAAAATAAAATCAATCATCCATATAATCATGAGGTGACAGTGTCAAGATACAACAAAAATAACGAATAAATTAATTTTATTTGATTTTAATTTGATTTGGTTGTTTGCATTATTTTTATTATTATTAATTAATATTTTGAATAAATTTCATGACTGAGTCATCATTTGGATTAAAATTTGGGAGATGGTTCAATTAAAAAGATGGATTTTTGTAACGGAAATATTTTTTGAATTTTTTTCTTAATGGACAGCGATATCTATTGGATGTCATTGTAGTTTTAAATTTCAAAGTCGTAAATTTCGTACTTTACACTCTTTAATGTCCTTTTTACAGGCGAGTCAATTTCAGTTAAAGCCTAGATAAAGGTGGTGACTGCTTCGGATGATAAGATGAAAGCTTAGGCCCTAGATTGGTGATAACGGACATGCAAAAACAGAGGCGGATTGGCCATACGAGCTATATTGCAAATGCCAGAAAGGAAGCAGTCGAAAATAACGGGCTAAGTCCATAAAAAAGAATTCATTTTGACGTGTGAAAGTTCACACACAAAATTCTGAAGTTTCCGTATGTCTTTCTATAGAAAATAAACGTCAAATGAAATGTCAAGTGAAATTCTGTTCTATGGACTTTCCTTGTAATTCAGAATGCCAGGACCGTTAATAATTTTCAATCCGCCGTTGTACAGAAAAGGCCTGACTGTGAATTGAGTGATGGCCTAGTAAGCCATTGACAGGTAATGAGAACATTTAAATTTAAGTTGATTTTTTCCCGTAAATTTTTTTTATTCAGTGAAAGACACACGATAAGCATTTGATTTGAAAAGCCTTAAATTTAATTTAAAAATACCTTAAAATACATTTAAATACATAAAACCCTAAAATTAAACTACTGGAAACATTTCCTCAAATGTCACATCCCTGAAAAGAGTTGCCAACATTTTGGAAAATGTTCCAGTCAGATCCCGTTCCAATTCCGGCTCTAAATGTGAGATAATCAACTGCGTCCTTGTATTGATAAATTGATTTCCGAAATCACCTAGAACTGGATCACCACCAAACAGATTATCCAATTGCAGTTTACCATCATGAATGCGAATTCGAATCTGGAATCGTTGAAATCTCACATAGGTCTTGTTATTTTCGGTCACTGGATGAAATTTTGCACGAATTTTAACACCAATTCCAGCTATGAATGAATTGAATTGATTAAAATTACATTGAATTACATTTCTAATTTTAGATGAGGCTCCGGACATTAAATTGAAAATCGATTTGGAGCCGTCTCAATTTACACTTACTAAATTCTCCTTTAATTGGCCCTTTTCCGTTAATTTCAACAGGTCCTGCTTTTACATCCAAAACATATTCTCCGGTGAATTTCCATATTGGTGTCATAAGAATCGCTTCAAATGAGAGATCTTCAATTTTTGGTCTAGTAAAATTTAAATTTAAATTAATCTGTTTCTCAATTAAAAAAAAAATTAATGGCCTTACTTAATTTTAGTGACAGTGAAATCCGTGGCGCCAGTAACAAGAAGATCCGATATCGTTGTATTGACATCATGACTCACCATTCCAAGACGCTTAATGAAAAGTGGTTCCATTTTCGGTACTAAAAATCCTTCACCGAAATTTCCTTTTGCTAAGTATGGTTTTGTATTCTCAATCGCTGTTTTAATGCATTCGGCCCAATCTGGTGATTTCACGGGACATCTTGGTGTTATTGATGAAGCTGATGATGTGATAAAAAAAGATATTTATTGTTAATGACATAAGGAAATGAAAAATTATACGCATCAAGTATTTCAATGATTCGAAATCAGCATTGAAACACTTTTGAAGAACTTTTTCCATGTTTTTTGTGATTTTATTAAATTTTTATTCATTTTTTTGGCGTAGAAATTTCAAAGAACAGTTATTTCTATCATGAGATTTATTTTTTTTATTACAATACATCTGACCATGTACGAATGATAATTTTAACAAGGTTGAATGAATAAAAAAGAATGCCGGAAAATATTGCAAATTTATTACATTTCATATACAACGATTTTTTTATTCAATTTTTTGAATTTAAATCAAATTTTTGAATGAAATAACGAAAATTTAATTTTTGAACTTACGCAATTTGCATTCCGCTGACAAGAATAAGCAAGTTATTGCACTGAAAACTAGAATAAATGTTGAATGTAACCTTGTCTCCATTGCTTTGAATTTACTTTTTTCTGTTTATTTATTTATTTAAATTTTTTTACTTATTATGAGTCTTTTTAATTAACACTTTTAAATTGAATTGAATCACTTTCTACTGTTGAATTAAAATTCAGACGAAGATTTCTACGGCTATTTATCTATTTATGTTCTGGACTCTTTTTTTGGTGTCATTTATTTTTTTAGGTGTCTATTCAACTATGAAATGTAATCAAAACTGAATTGTTTGTACGAAATCACTCTTTAGTCAACAGGTTTTTTTTGTGTTGATTTTCATTTTATATACGATTTTACGGTGTAAACGACTTACGTATGAATGAATTACGGAACAAAAACTTGACTTGTTATATGCTAGTCAATGCTACGATGAAGAAAAATTTGATGATGAATTATTTCACTCAAAGTATTATTTATTTATTTATTCAGTGCCAAGTACTGGCAGAAAATTATTACAAAGATTTTTACAAAATATTTTAAGTACAGAAATTTATTTAATTTAATTTTAATCTATGGATGAAAACAGCTCTGCTAGGATTATCCTCAATCAAGGTCGATACATCATTAAAAGATCTTGCAATCCTACTAAAAGGTTCATTAAAAGTGTAATTCCGTTGATGAAATGGAACTTGTAGGAGTCTTCGTCTTCTCAGATTTTGTGGAGCAGGTTGATTATGAATGAATTTATTGCAGAGTATGTCAAGTAAGTCAGAGTTATTAAGTAAGAAAATATTTAGTTTTTCGTTTTTTCAACCTTTGGAGTCTTGGCACCAACTTGTACGTGTACCCGTATGGTCAATCTGCCACTGTATGGGACCAGAAACAGGTTTCACTGCACTCTCAACCAAAAACCAGTGGATCTTGTCACCCACTGGCGCCTCACTGGTCTTTGGTGTGCTTTAAATTGAATGAAATTTCCTTTTTTCATATTAAATTCATACAACAAACATTTTTTTACAGTGACTCAGAGTAAAATCAAGTACCATGTGCATGTGTTTAATCATATGTGTGATATATGGAATGCACATCTACATAATCGTTATATATATTTATATTTAACTATTCAACATTTGTACAACGACTGTTTCAACAACCAACCACTTAACGTTTTGTTTACAATTGTAATTCTGAAAAAACTGGGTAAAACTTGTATGTGAGATAATCAACCAGAAAAATAAGTGCATAACACTAAGCTAGTAACGATCTGAATGAGTTACAATTTATAATGGTAAATGTAAGAATGTTGCATCAAAAAAAAATTGCGATGGAATAAGTTTCAAATTATTTGAAATTCCTTTGATTTGAGTTGAACAAGGAAATCTTCTTTGAATTTTAAGATTGTCGGTATTTTGATTAAATTATTTATTTATGTAAATTTTCAAAAGCATGGTCCATATGATTGGTATACAGTGAGTCATGAGAATGGTTTATGCATCTTTAATCATGTTTGTGAAACGTATACGGAAATTATATTAAATTCGTACCGTGAATACAAATTTATATTGAAAAAAAAAGTAAAATTAAAAGTAACTCACTGAAATTGATCACAATAATCATAAAATAAAATTATAAGAAAAAATAATAGAAATAGAATTAAAGTGAATTGAGAGAGTGAGAGATTCATGTAAAATAAAAAGCTCTCAAAGTGTATTTAGATGTTCAAATGAATTTAAATTTTATTCACAGCGCATGCGCAAACCGTTTAAAGCATTGTAACTCATTATTTGGACTAAAAATATGAATTCTCTGTTGAAATTTCCCACTTGAACTAGCCAGGACAAACTTTCAAAGAAAAAAATTGGTCCTAATGCAAGAAAAATCTTTAAAAATTCTTCAGTATGTCAAAACTAACGGAAAATTTATCGGAATCAGAATCGGGAATTACGAGATTTAAAAAAATCGGGAAAATTTCGCGAATTCTGAAAGTTCTGCAATTGTTGAAAATTGCTCGGTTTTCCGCGTTGTCTGAAAATCCCGAAATTCGCGATTTATGCGAAAATACGAATTTAAACCGTCAAGAAGCGCTTTTAATCTGAGTCAAACTGCGACACTTAAAAGTTTTTTAGTGTGCGAAGTTCAATTTTGTCAATTCCAATAACAAAAGCTTTAATTTCTTTGATATAATTTTTTTATCATTTTATTTAGGTACAAAAATAGCAAATTTGCGAAAAAAATATCCTTATTTATATTTTTTTAAGCTGTGTACAAATCACTTAAAGTTGCATCTTTAAATAGGACAGTTACGGTGTCAGTAAGAATTTCAACGAATTTTTTCTCCATACTTGGTTCAATTTTGCGTAAGATAAACGAAGGATCTGAGTTAATGAAATTATTTGCGATTTCTGTAAAGAGTGCGCTATTTCCACCTCCAATGCCATTATTTTTATTCGAAAGACTGCTGATCTTGAATTTACCGTTATCTATTTTCATCTTATATTGAACCTTCTTTAGTTCGACGCGATCTCCTTTGTGTGTGAATTTAATGCGAAATTTACTGTTAACTCCACCTTTCAATAAAAAAAAATTAAATTAAAATTGAGAATTAAAAGAAATTAAATGAAATTTGTAAAATTTACTTAAAATTCCACTCAAATCACCATCGCCCTTCACATCAACATTCAACGTCGAAAATTTCTGACTCAAACTATACTGTGATGTGTACGTCAATTGAGGCGTAAAAAGTCCAACATCAAATTGTAATTTATCAAAGTCACTTCTATTGATACGTCATTTAAATATAATTAAATTAAAATAAATACAAATAGAAAATAGACAAAAAAACACACTAATCTTACTTTAAACTGACAACTTTATAAGTTGTTGCGCCCTTGACATACAAATTTGTCATATTTATATTTAGCTCTGGTCCTGCTATTTGCATTAAATCAATAAACATCGGTTCCATTTGTGGTGTTTTATATCCTTGTCCGAAATCACCTTTGGCCAGACCCGTTTTTATCGCTTCTAGTACATTTTCAATGCATGCATTTGTATTTTGTGTGGTAGAACACGGTTGTATTTCACTAGCTGTAATAAAAATATTAAAAAAATGAAAAAAAAACATGATTGATGATAAAATTTTAATGATAATTGGTAATTTGCACTTACGCAAGGTGGCAATTGACAGATTAATTATTCCGAGAATTACGATATTTATGGGTATTAAAAGCTTCATAATTATTTATTGTTTTTTTTTATTATTTTCCTTTTTAATTGAACGTAATGTGATGCTGTTAAAAATCTCAAAAAACATTTAAAATAAAAGCCCTTTGAAACCAAGACTATTATCGCCAAAATAAAATTCAACCGGTTGCGCGATTATGACATTTATCGTTTTAATAGTTCATGTATGTAAATTATGTTAATGTGATTCTAGACGATGGTCCCTTAATTTTATTAAAAAAAAAAAACAAATTTATATAAAAAAAATAAAATTAAGAACACGAATAGGAGAAATAAAAATCTACACACAGAAACAGATTTAAACTGACTAAATTTTATCAAATAGACACCACTGTCTTTTATAGATATTTTGATGTGTGCACAAAATTCGTTACCTACCCTTAAACCATATAATTTTGGTTTTTGTATTGATGTCTTGTAGATGGCATTTTATTAGGCAGGAATGTTTAACACCAGCAACTCAAAATATATAACGAATGTTTTTCTAGGTCAAGAGAGTACTTCTAAGATCATGCCCCAAAATTAAAACCAGCCTCAAATAACTCAGCATTCCATCTGCGCACTTTTGGGCAGGACAATCCCGATTTTTGACTCAATGCCCCGATTCCCGAGTCGTCCCATTTTTTTAACATTGAAAAATATTATTATCAAGGAAGTCCAAAAACTGAACTGAGTTTCACAAAACAATCCTGAAAAATTTTTTAGAATTTTGTCACTGATGAGTATGTAGATCGTCGAAATTACAACGTCTTGTGTCTGCGTTTTTCGATTGGATCCTGTGAGGATGACATATGACAGCAACGATACTCGAATGTCAATACGTCGATTCAGAATGTATTGTGATGTCGAACCTACTGGACGTGGATGGACCGCCAATATTGGATACTAATATGTAGTTGTTATATATAGTTGTATATAGTATTAAGATTAGTAGTATTAGTGTACATAATGTTATGTATATAATAAGAAG
>LN483802.1:0-20686 GCA_900002565.1 Culicoides sonorensis
AAGCTATAGAGCGTTGATTTATCTGCTCTGGATCGTCCGAAATCAACTTTTGAATGTAGCAAAGTGTAAATAACCCACTGTGTGCCGTCCATTTGTCCGTTTGTGTCAAAATCAAAATCGCCGACTTTTCCGAAATGGCTGCCTATTTCAGAATCGCTTAGTTTTCATAAATCGCAGAATCCCCGTATGGTCGAAATTTTAAAGATGTACGAATTTTCAAAAATGATCGAATTCTATCTACAGAAATGCACTCGTAAATATCGTTCATGATCACGTTCTACATTCTTTTTAATATCTTTATCAACTTTTTTAAGTAGCTTAACATTTGAGGAAAAAAGTAATCAAATATTGAATAAACGATTAAAAATCATGCTTATCATTCTTGTGGTACGTGAAGTGAAGTGTGACTTAGCAATTAGCATGATCCATATTTAAATTTATTTGAACAACAGATAAAAATATCAAAATATTTGCTTTTGAAGCGTTTTTTTCTTTCTTTTAAGAAGCTTTTATTGCGTCAAATTGTATTTAGAGCCATGTATTCAGAAGTTTTTGCTAATAATTTAAGCAAAGATTGTTGAAAGTAAAGTCAAATAAGATCCAGATTAAATTTAAAAAATATTTTTACACTTAATCATTGCTAATCGTTCTCAAAATTCTAGAAAAATGCCGAAACCTGGTCAAAGTACTCAAAATACTCCATTTTATGACACATTCAATTCTATTACAGTAAAATTTCATCATAAAATGACCCCAAAAGCGTCACTCAATTTACATTTACATTCAATTTTACATTGTTATTATTAAAAAATAAAGTCAAAGTGACAAAATTTATCTAATAAAACATTGATTACGACACAAAACAAAATTCATTCAATTAATTTACTACTTACATCAAAAATAAATAGGTCAGGTCAATTAAACATATTCAATTAAAATATCACTCGTCAAAGTTGTAAAAAAAAATCAACTAACATACAATTTATCAGCTGTTTTCTTGTTTTTCAGCTGTTCAATTAAATATACAAATGTGTGATTAAAATCATATGTTTGTTACATACGCACACACACATCCATACACACATGCATGCCATTTTAAAATTATATTTATATTTTATCGTATGAATAGTGAACATAGAGTGAGTTGATAAATTGTTTTGAATTGAGGCAGAAGGTCGACGAGCTTTTTTATTATTATTATTATTTTCCACATATGATTTTAAAAATGGGTGTGTTATCTCATTATTTTTGTTTATTTATTAAAATATACTCGATTTATCTATTTTCACATTTTTTTCATACCTGGATTACGATAATTTTTTGTAAAGATAATTTTATTGTTATTTTACTTGAAAGGCGACGATAAGTTAATTTCATGTTGTTTCTATGCAATTAAATGTCTCATCACACAATTTTTAATATTATTTTTTGTTTTTGAAATTCATAAACATTTCATTTGACTTCATTTCAAACAAAAAACAAATTTTATCTAAATTTTTTAATGATTTAAATTTATTTATTTGATTTATTTATTTATAGGTTGGCGGTCACACACGATTGTTAGTACTCAATCAAAGTACCGTTATAAAGCCATTGAATATTCGCGAGTTAGAATTTTATCAAAACATTCCAAGTGATATTCAACAATTTGTACCCAAATATAAAGGTAAGCACCAACAAAAAATTTTCCTTTGTTATTATTAATCACGTAATTTTTTGTGTAAATAGTCACATATTTGATTTAAATTATCTTATAATAAATTAAATTTAAGTGTGTTGGGTTATCTTATTAACTTTTCTGAAACAAATATTTATTTTTTATTAAGCGTGATGTGAGAAAAAGGATTTTTTTGAACCAATTCAGAGATGTCACACTGAAAATGCTTTTCCCGTCGCAGTTTCCATCGCTTTTCCCAAGTTTTAGGTTAAAATGACCTGAAGCAAAGTTATAGAAAAAATTTCAAGCTACAACTTTCCTGAACTGACCAAATCCATATTTCTTATAATAAGAGGTCAAAAATGGCAAAATACACAATTTCTTGCCCATTCTTGTTTTAAACTTAATTCTTGAACGATTCCTAGTAATTTCAATGTGCCATCACTGTTGATAACGTTTTTCCTGGTATTTTTTTTCCTTTTCTGTTTAATATTCACGCGACACTGTAATTTATATTAAAATAATATTTACTCACATCATAAAAGTTAGCGCATATCATATAAAATATTTGCAAAATTAATTTAAAATAAATATTTAATTAATTTAATTTAATGTAATCTCACCAAAAAATTTCATCATTAGAATAAGTCTAGAAGATTAATTTTATAATAAAATTTCTTTTAATTTAATTTTCCAGGAGTAATGCAGGCATCGACACAATCAAAATTGGATAAACGTTACTCGCCCAATTTTCGAGATGAAAGTCACCGGAAACCGGGTGGTTCTAAAAGGAAGCGCGATGAAGTTTTAATGTAAGTTTCAAATTTTTAAATGTAAATTCTAATTTAAATTTAACTTTTTTTAAATTCAAACATTAAAAAATTTTCATCTTAAATTGATATTTGTGTGGTGTGAAAAAGTGCTCAAATAAAGTGTTTAAATAAGAAAAAAGTATAACAAATATTTGGTTGATAAAATGTGTATTTTTTATATAATTTTATTTTGAAACACTCAAATGAAAATTATTGAAATTGAAATTGTGTGTCAGAAAAATAAAAAGGGAAAAGTATCCTCATAATTGTTATTCAAACACAAATACATTTTTTTTTTATTTTAATTTTAAGACAACGAAAAATTATTGTACTAATCAGTGTATTTCTTATTTCTCTTAATTTTTTTTCAGGATGAAAGTACATAAAAATGGGAATGCGACAGAAGTATTAAATAGTATTTCACATTTAGACAACTCAAATAAACAATGTTAGTATCGGTGTCATCATCGTTGGAGGATGAAATTTATATAAATTTTAATTAACATCAACATGAAAAAAAATGCTTTGCACGTTCATTGCTTTGAATTCTGATCTAATTTTCATGGAATTGCATGTCCGTTTTTCATTCATTCATTTTTTTCCGTTTTGTGTTTCTCTCTTGTCCATTGTTGTTTCGATTTACAAAGGAATGGTTTTGTTTAGAAGACCTTTTCATCGGGCAAGGTCAAAAGAAAATTATTTATTATGTGTGTTATCTATTGTATTTTTTAACGGATTTCTGTCGATTTGGAAAAAAATGCACGAATTCAACACGATCTTGCTGTCCGTCCATTTTTTTCAATGTCGCCAATAGTGCAAAAATTCAACAATGACCCAAAAAAGCCGCCAATGACGAAAAAAGTAGCCAATCGCGAAAAGAACCGCTAAATTTTCCATAATGGAGGAAATTTTCCAAAATGGTGAATTTCATCAATAAAAAAGCATATTTCACGATCACGTTCTCGTTTTATTTTTGCTTATAAATGTTTGTTGGTTGTGAGGTTAAAAGAGTAAAATGTCGAAATGGATTGGGGCGACTGGTCAAATGGTCAAATCTGATTTGATTCTTGGATTTTCACGTCATCAGTCCGGATTTTCACATCTATTATCTTGCCACTATCTCTTTGCGTGCCCTTTTGTTTAGTTTCTTTTTCAAAAAATCATCTATTATTTTAAAAATTACAAGTAAGAGTAAAATAAAATACAAAGAGCCACTTTTTCCTTTTTTTGTCTCATAACTAAACAAAAATGAATTCATATTACAATAAAAAAACATTTTCATTGAACAAGGTCAGGAAAATTAATCATCATTTTCTTCACATTTTATCTTCTTTATTGTTCTTTTTTCATTTCATTTGTTATTGTTGTTGTTTTTTTTTTACTCATGAATGAAATTTTTTTTTTCTCATATTATTTTTCATTTATTTTTATAATTTATCTTCTCTCTGTATTGTCAAATTGTGAAATGTTTATCCAATTGCTTTTCGCTTAATCATTCTGTGTGTGTTCGCATCTATTTATTTATACATGACATTATCCGCAATAAAATAAACAACAAAAGTATAATTAACACCCAGGCATCGTAAATAAATATTATTGAAAAGAATCTCATGAAAAAAAATAACGGAGCAGGAGGTGGAATTCAAAAATAGAATTCAAAATCAAATGTGTCAATTTGCTTTGATCAAATTTAATTGCAGATGATTGGACATGGGAAGCAAATTCACCCCATTTAATTAAATAATAAACTATGAAAAAGTGAATCATTGGATACCAGACCAAGTATGGGGAAATACAAAAAAAATTTTGTTCCTAACTGAATGAAAATGAAAATAAATAAATAAAATCAAAATTCAGCGATCGGATGTTATTATTTGTATTTTTTTGTACATTACATTTCATGTTCATTATTAATTTAAATAAATTCTTTCATTTTTTTTCTTAATGTGTCTTTTTCTCTTACACTCATACTAAGTTTTAATCGTTTTTTTTTACATTTAATTGTACATTAAAAAATATTCTTGGCATTAAATTAAAATTTACGTTTTTCTTTTACTTTTAGATTTTCTCATGTTAGAAAATATCACATCGCAATTTCGACATCCATGTATTTTGGATTTGAAAATGGGTACAAGGCAGCATGGTGATGATGCGTCAGCTGAAAAGCGAACAAAGCAAATGGCAAAATGTCTTGCAAGTACATCGGCCTCTTTGGGTGTTCGACTGTGTGGAATGCAAGTATTCCAGGCTGATGCAGATCACTTTTTACGACGTGACAAGTACTGGGGACGTGAATTAAACGAAGATGGATTCAAAGGTGCTTTACACAATTTCTTCCATAACGGCTATAAATTAAGGACAAAAATAATTAAGTTAGTACTTGATAAATTGGAATCGATGAAGCGTGTTATTGAGAGGCAGTCTAGTTATCGCTTTTATTCCTGGTGAGTTTTAAATTTTTTTATATCAATGGAATTTTATAATGATAATTTCCTTTGAATTCAAGTTCTTTGCTCATCGTATACGAAGGAGAGGAAAGTGACAGTATCCCAAATGTTCCACTCATTGATGATTCGTGTTGTGGAACGTCTTGTTACGATGCTGATGTGTCAAATAATTCGGCTGATTACAATTTATCGCATGACGAGCATGACGAAGAGAAATGTAAGATAAGTTGTAATACGGCAACAACAATTTCCTCACATCAGCGTGGTTTTGGTGAGGCAGCAGCACGTGGTGCCAAAACGCCCTTTATTCCCATATCAGAGGACACAATATTTCTTGAGCCAGAACCCTTACATCAAACAGCAATGTCCTCAATTCAAGTTCCCACAAGTTCGAGTCCACACTCGATGGATTCATGGCTCAATTACAGTAGCACAAGTAGTGAAGAATATTCGTATAATGGACCGAATGTGGATGAGACAAGTATTGATTTTGAGCGTAATCCACAAAAAGCATCGAAAATCAATAAACGTAATCATGGACATTTGGATATCAGGACAGGCTCGGAAGCAACTCCGAGCACAGAAGATGATGAACAGAATGTTGATGAGGAGTTGGAACCACTTAACAGTATTAAATCGTCAACTTCGAGTTCGATTAAACGTGCAAAAGGAAAAGAACAGAAAAATTCTTCCAAAACACCACCTCACAATGTGAGCAGGAGGTCCTCATACAATCGACGTACTGGAAATTCTCCTGTCGATATTCGCATGATTGACTTTGCTCACACAACATTTGTCGTACAAAATGGTGGCGTTTCATTCGGAACTACAAATAAAAAAGTAAATTTCAATTAAATTTTCCTTTTTAAGTAACAAAAATTAATTCAAATCATTTCATTTTATTTTACAGATTCATCATGGACCGGATAGTGGATTTTTACGTGGTCTTGATAGTCTCAACAGATTACTGACCGAAATATTGACAGAATCTGATCAATAGATTGTATCAATGGTATAAAAAGGCTCATAATGACCCTTTTTTTCTCTCAATAAAAAAATATATCTGTTAAAGTTTCTTTTAACTCATAATTGTAAATAATTTTCGATTTTTCAAATGAAAGAATCTTTAAAGACATATATTTTTCATACCTTTTTAAAAGAAATCTCTTAAAACATTTATAATTTTAAAACTATTTACTACTTTTAAATAATATTCGTTAAATATTGCCTAAAATGAGATGTACCATAAAAAACTTTAAAAATATATCAATATTTTTAATCAAATCCGGTACATCTCACATCAGACTAATGATGAAATTTAAAAAAAACATACAATAATACGAATAATTATAACAAAAAAAAAAATTAAATGAAAAAAAAGGAACATAAACAGAAAAATTAAGAAAAAAAAATCAGAAACAAAGATTTAATCTTAGTGAAAACATTGTGATATCTAAAAGCATTTTTGAATAATTAGCTTTAATGTTACATTATCCAAAAATGACAGACGTTAAGTTAAAATAAAAAAAATACATGTACCATAAATAATAATAAAAAATAAAATAAAAAAATTGCAATATAATTAAAAAAAAAAATGAAAAAAAAAATTACTTAAGATCGTATTTAATGATAGGCATATTTAGATAACCCCGATCATTTGAGCTTAAAATTCCTGAAAATGAAAATATTGAATCCTGCTTCTAATTCTAACTCTTAATATTTATCTAAATCAATTCAACAATTACAGATGATACAGATGATAATAATAAGAATCCAGTCATGATTTTCTCATTCAAACAATTAACAAAAAAAAAGGTAAAATCAACGGAAACAGAAACAGTGTTGCTGCAACGGTGTTGCATTTCTCTAATTAATTAGAATTTCAATACTCTCAAATAAATTAAAATAACAGAAATAAAAGTTACTAGATTCAATTAAAATTCATGTTATTGAATCAAAAAAAAAAAGAAAAATAAAATAAAGTTTGTATCGAAGGTAGAGTGTTCGATTAAATGTGATGGTGCTGTATGAAAATTGTGTTTAAATACATTTTTTAAATTGATTTTTCCTTGAATAACGGTTTTGATTCAAGTCTCCTTCAAAAAACTTGAAATTCATGAAAATTTTTGATCTGAAATGAAAAAAAGAATCAAATTCTGTTATTTCAAGGAAAAATTACATTTAAAAAAAATTTTGTAGTGGAATTTCAGTAAAATGTGTTCTAGTTAAAAGAAATACGGATGAAAGTTAAAAAATGCAAATGACATCCTATGGATGTTTCAATGCCATATTAATCTAATTTAAAATTAAAAACAAAATAGCACGTTCTTATAATAAGACATCAACAAAACAAAAAATTGTTAAACACTCATTTAAATTTTTTAAGAGTGCATATTAGAATTGCTTCTTGTTGATTATTCGATACAGTTAAAAGAGTTATGTGAATTTTGATTCATTAATTCTCTTTTTTTAGAGTTATTTGAAGTAATTTAAAGTAAGATCGTTATATGTTACCAACTGTGTTTTTATTAGTATTGTAGGTGCAATATCGTGAGTTATGAATAAATTTAACGATTAGTAACTTAAATTTAAGCGAATATTCGATTTAACATTTAAGTTTTGATGCATGATGCAACGTTTGTGTTTTTGTTTGGTCTAATTGTGAGCTTTAATTTTGTTTTCTAAGGAGAAAGTTGATTTAGCCAATTTTTTAATTAATTTAATATTTATTGAAAATTTCTTGCAATTTTCAGTGAAAATGAAATTAAAATTAATTTAATTGATTTTAAGCTTTAATAAAAATGTGCCAGGAAATACAAACAGTATTTAAGAATATTTTTTATGAACTGATGTCTTTTTAAGTGCCCTGTTGCGCAAAATTACCTTAATAAAGGTATTTCATGCAACATGGTATTAAATTTTTATTTAAAGCTTTAATTGATCTTCCAGTGTCTCCGTGACACGTGATTTGATTGGATTTAACTTTAATTTGAGTTGCTGATAAAATTTGAACCCGAATATTGAATAAAAATGAAGAAAATCTTGAAAATGGTACAAATTAATTTTCCTATACTTAGTATACTTAATCCTAATTTAACTATCAGATGGGCGTCTAACCTCCATTGATTTTGAAGAAAAAAAAATAAAATCAAGGACTTAGATGTCTGTCCGAGAGTTTGAAATGAAAATAAAATATGGATAATGAAATGTGATGCTAAGAAATAAAGGCATATTTTCATACATTTAATTACTTTTTCTTGAAATTTAGAATTTAATAGATATCCTGATAAATAAAAAAAAATCGATTAGGATGTTTCAAATAATTTTAAATTAACACTTTCAAGGTCACTGCAACACATTTTGTATTAAATTTCACGTATTCAAAATTGAAAGAAAAAAATCACATTTAAAAATTTAAAAAAATATTTGGAACATCCTAATTGAAGATTAAAATATTAAACAAAAAGTTCATCATTAGCATAAAAATGAATAGAATATCAAAAAAAATAATTTTAGGGTTAATGGATTTAATTATTATTTTTATTTTTCTTTTCAAATGATAATGTAAATAAATTACGTCAAATCAAATAATTAAACAAAGAATACCAGAAACTGACCCATCTTTAATTAGTTTAATTGAAAATAAAACACAAAAAATGTAACAATTGCCTAAGTTAAACATTTCTTTAAATCAAATATTTTGTTTCTTAAAAAAATAAATGAATTGTAATGTATTTGTTTTTTTTTTTACATATAAAATAATTTAATTTCTATGTATGATAGTAATGTTTTTTTTTTATAATTAAATTGTAGTATGTAAAAGTTCGTTGTAATCTAATTTTAATTGTCATAAAACCATAATCAAATAATATGTAATTATAATCCTTAGAAAATGGTTCAAATAAAATGAGAAAATTGAAAAATTAAATTAAAAAAAAAATATTTAATTGAAAAATTAGACATTGTTTACTTTTACTTATGAATTTTAATGGTATTATATGAAAAAAAGTGTCCCAATTAATTTTAAAATTCAGAACTCGGTCAAGGTCGATATGGTGCAAAAATTACATTTTAGTTTGGTTTTTTTTTAATTTGATTCGTAAATGAGTCAGAAAATATTTTTTTATACTTTTTTTAACCTTGCAGGACTAAGAACCACCTCGACCATGTGGATGGACCGTTTGTTGTGCTATACGGAAGTAGATTCTCGTTTCATCAATTTTTATGAGACGCATGGTTTAGGTTAGGTTAGGTTTTACAAGGGCACCACCGCGGTCTCAAAGATTCCTATTGTTGTCTCCTCGATAAAAATCGAGGAATGCCCAACAGCTGTAAACCTAGGCTTACAACCTATTCTAATCAGCTTCTTTCAGTATTCCAATTTTGTGTACGAATTCATAAATTTTTGAAAATTTGTATCCATCAATGTCGGATGGGTTGAAGTAATATTCCTTGCAAATTTGTTTTCTTTTGTACATAAGTGCATCACAGTCGCACAGTAAATGCTCCGAAGTTTTTTGGCTCTCTAGACAGTATCTGCATTTGTCATCACCTCTTATCTTTATTTTCTTAAGGTGGTATCTAAATTTACCATGTCCAGTGAATATTCCAATGGTCCGTCTAATTTGTTGTTTAGTCAGAATTAATAACTCTTCCACTCGTTTGAGGTCGACATAGCGAATAAACTTCTTTGACTGTCTTAGTCCTGCTGAGAAGTTATATTGTGCTTCAAATTCTCTAATTAATTTGTTTTTTATATTTTCTTTTACAATGGCAATTGATATTCCACAGCTATAAATATCGATCGGATGTGTAAATTAAGAACCGCTTCTCGCTAAACAATCTGCTTCCTGGTACCCAGATGAGTCTAACGTTGTTTGACCAATTTCATTTAGTTTTTCAATACAGTAGTAGATTTGTAAAGATGTTATTTTGCATTTTATTAGGGCTTGAAGTGCCGCTTGACTATCTGAAGCAATAACAATATTCCTATTAAGCAAAACCTCATTACAAAGCATAAAGTTGGCACAAGTTAAAATTGCATGGACTTCAGCTAGGAAAACTGTTGCTGTGATTTCTAGACTATCATAATGTGAGTCACCAGTTTCAGCTCTATACATTCCAAATCCTGTTCCATTCATCGTCCGTGTTTTGTTGAAGTACTCTATTCTCAAGCCAGTCCTCTTTGCTAGGGAACTCCACTTCAAAGTTGTGATTGAATATGAACCTTGGAGTGATGTAGTCAGCATTTCTTTTCCAGTATATATTATTCTCGTCTTGCACTCTCCACAAAAACTTTTCTTTAATTTTTCTTATTTCCGGTAAGGAACTGATTGAAATCCTATAATTTGTGACTGTGGGTTAAATACGACAAATCTTTGGACTTCCAAATAAACGCTCTCAAATTAACATGCACCTGAGTAAATCTATATTTAAGCTTCGTGTTATAAAAGGTCATTCAAAGACGTAAATTTGTGGGAAATTTTAATCCAATTGCATTTATTTTTAGAATTCCATATTAGTCATTTTGCAATTTCTTAAACCAACAAAGTAATATATGCAAAAAATGAATCGTCCAATTTAAAAATGAAATTAAGCGCATTTACAATTTTAATGATCGATTATTAAGAGGATTTTTTGTCTCGTTATGGAGTAGCACCACCAAGGTCTGAAAGAGTCTTAGCGGGATTTTTTAAAATTTTTCAAGATTGCGGAGTTTTTCAAATTTTTTAAAATTAATTTCACTATTTTAAAATTTATTGACAAACTCCGCCATTGTGATATTTTTTGAAATATTCTGCCATTTTGAAAAAATTTGAAAACTTCCACTATTTTGAAACGTCAGACATTTTGAGATTATTTGGGACCATTTTCAGGCTCCGGAGCGAAATTTCTGAGCTCAATTTTACCAATAATTTCATGGTTTCGTATTTTTGAAAAGTCTATGATTTTTTGCAATGTTTTAAGTTTTCACAGATTTTTTAAAATAATGCCATTTTGGAAGAATTGGCCATTATGTTGACACAGTCTGACGATCGGTGCATAATTCCCATTTACTTGCATTTTTGTTTTCAAATAATCGAGATATGCACTGAAACGCACCTTCAAGGTAATTTCAAATATGATAAATATTAATTTTTTAATGAATTTTTTAATTTTCACGTGTTATTCCTAAAAAATTTTGTTTTCATTACTATATTAATAGAATTGACTTCCTTCAATGCTATTTTCAAAAATAACATTATTGAGGTGTGAAAATTTCATTATATATTTTCATTAAATTCAAGTTCAAATTAATAATAATAAAAAAAAATAAAAATACAAATATCTGACACACTTCTTAAAACCAAAAAAAAGAAAAAACTTGTTGAGATCATCAAAACGTTAATTGAACAAATTAGAAAATAATTTTCCGTTTAAATGAATTTTCCATTCATAATACACACACATTTCAATAAATTTACATAACAGCAAATCAATTAAAAGCACATAAATTTTAGTTTGAACTTCTACTGATTGAAAGTGAATCAACAAATAGATAATAAAATTAAATGCTATAATAAACGATATCGTTTTTATGGGTTGTGTCACTAAATAACATGAATTTGTGTATGTGTGTGTGTGTGTGTGTATCTACAGAATACCTAATTTATATTTTCTTCATAAATCTACATAAATAAGTTATAAATTACATAAGAACAGTATGAGATATCCTATATCGTTTTTATATAAGCTAACAAAAAAAAAAGTAATATGATTTTATTATAAAAGTTTTTCTCTCTATTTCACGTGAATATTTTAATACATACATTGAATTGAAACAGCTGTCTTCTTATGAAGAAAAAAAATGATAGAAAATAAAACTGTTCGTGTTTTTTATCAAACATTCGGGGAACTCACACAGTGGGAACTCATTTTAAAGGAAGAAAAAAGTGCATTCATTCAACAATTCTGATGGCATTTCATGGCAAACATGTTTTGTGTATGTAAGGAAAATGCGTGACGTCCTTTTAATGTAATAACCAGCCATGTGTTTTTAGTTTTACTGTCAATCAAATTAAAATAAATTTAAATGAAATCCATACAATGTGATATGAATTTATTAAAAAATTTTCATTCAATTAAAATAAAAACATGAATAAAAACAAAATTTTATTTTATTCATAAAAATCTACATTCATAAACAACAAACAATATGAAAAAAATAGGAAAACAACAATTATTTTTCTATTATCATGCTTTTTTTGCTATTCATGTCATAGATCCGAAAATTACAATGAAAGTGAGATATTTTCCCAGGATAATGCAACGCAAGCGTAATAATAAATTTTGGTCCCAGCAACTTCCGTAAATGTTTTCTATGAATGAACTTTAATGTGCATGTGAAATGATGATAGTTTTAAAGGCATTCAACAGTCTTAGTGTTAAATTTTATTACTTTTAAGTTAAGTATTTTTTTTTTGTTGGTTAACAGAAATATTTGGAATATAAATTATCAGTTGTTATAAATTAATTGCAATGAATGTTTAGTAAAAAAAATATTTTTATATGAATTGAGTTATGATATCGGTTTTGAAGGCAGCTGATTTATAGATCCCACTTATATGAGAATTTGGCATTGAGAGGAAGAAAATGAGATAGCGAGAGAGAGATTTTAATGCATTGAAGTCCAACAAAGTCAAAACTTGCCCTCTCCGTACCCTGACAAGAGTAAACTCCTGAATTTCAAGAGTTCAACCCCTGAAATATTTAATTTTGTTTAAATTCTACGTAATGAAAAAAAAAATTTTTCCAAACCGCCGCTCCTAAAATATTGAGTTTTGAACAAAAAGTTCTTCTACGATCTATTCTTTAGGTAAAAGTGAATACTTTTCTCTTCGATGGAAATTTCAGGTTTCATATAAAAATTTTGCAGGAGAGCCAAAATAAAATACGTATAAGTGCTACACAAATACATACAGAAATCTTTTACGAGAATGAAAAAACGCGATTTTTCTTAAAAGTTTCGCTCAAATTTTTTAGTTTTTGGTTTAAATTCAAAAACGATTCAACTGTTTGATACAAAAGATGTCAAATTAAGACTCTAAAAAAGATTTACAAAGAATTTTTTTGATTTGAACGAGAAGAGTGACCTCAAAATAGTGTTGCGTAAACGCAACAGTCGCGCTTAATGAGTTAAAGTTACGTTATAAATTTTATAGCTCCTGAATTTCAAGAGCTCAACTTAAATTCAGGAGTTTACTTGTGACAGGGTATTTTGTAGAATTTTTCATTATTAATTAATTAATTTTTCATTCAATTTTACCATTTAATGCATTTTTGAGTTTCTGAGCCTAAACAAAGATGAAGGCCGATGTACGACATGTGGGCTATGTCACATAAAAATGGTATGAAAAGTCATTTAAACCGCACAAAATATTTAAAATTTCGCAAAAGTCATTAAAAATCACGCTAAAATTTCCTTTAAAGGATATCTCAAAAGCTTTTAAAGGCCAGCGAATGCCAATTTCACATTAGTGCTTGATAAATTTTACTGATACTTGGCTCATTTAATTTGGCATTTTTCAAAATGATCATATGACCATTTTTTCATTTCTTGAAGTCTTAAAAAATTATTTCAATGAAATCTCAGAAATTATCTCATATTACGACACACCCTAATTCATTTTCATGGAAACCTTGAACTTGAAAATATATTCCCAGTATACACTTGAAAAATATAAATGCATTTGTTAAAATATAACAAAATGATTCTTGTTTTTCTTTGTTATTAAGTTATTTTTCCTCTTTTTACCTTTTGTTATATTTCATTCTATTCATTTTTATCTCTTTCAAAATCAAAAATGTGATTATTGTTATTGTTAATGCATTTAAAGTTACAAAAAAAATAAGAAACATTGAAAAATCATGTTTATTTTAGATTTTGAATTTAATATCCATTGAATCATAATCAAAATAAAAAAAAAAAATTACATAAAAAATGGGTAAAAAACAAAAAATAACATATTGACGTTGACATGTTCATATACTTCCCATCCTTTAATGGCATGGGCTGTCAAATAGATGTACCTCGATTTTTTATGAGACTTATAATGAGATATGATTGCAATGTTATACCTTCGTCTTTCACATCTCCAACATCACTCATAACTCGGGAAAATTTTGATCTATAAAATGTTCGTACTGTGTGTATGTTTTCTAAAACGGGGGATGCAAAAAACCCGACAATTTCCTATGTATTTCAATTGATATACGTTATCACACATAAGAAGAAATGAAAATCACAGTAAATCGTAACTCACATTTGAAATACAGCCTCAGTCTCACTTCAAATGTCATTAAAGTAGCATCTCAATAACATATAAATTAATATATAAATTTTTCGGGATTCTTAGCACTATATTTATATTTTTTTCATTGTAAATCTTTAATATTATTAAATTATAATATGCATTAAAAAAAAGTTGTTACAAAAGTTCTCATATATATGGCAAAATTTTAATATTTACGTATCTGTATGTAATTTCACATACTTTTATCGTCATAATTCTCGGTATTTTCCATCATTATTACATTTATTATTATTATTATTATTATCAGAGAGACTCTATCATATGTATAATCAAAGATTTTCTGATTATTTTTTTTTTCATATCAATATTGCTCAGCTTAAAACCAGCATAAAATGTTTGTTTGAATAGTGAAGTGGAAACAAAAATTTCAGTTTATATACACTTAAATAAAAAAAGTGCTTGAATCACAATTTAATTTTTATTTTCAATCATAAGGATTACAAACAAAAAGAATGAACTTTGTTAAATTGAAATTTTATTTCCATTTATAAAATGAAATAAAATGTAAAAAGTAATCAAAAATATTTCAAATAACGTTTTGTGTTTAAAATAATTTAAAAAAAAGAAAATAAAATTACTTTCATTGATATAGGAAAAAAGTGCAAACATTTATTAAATTAAATTTAATAGGTAGGTCAAAATTTAATGTGAATATGAGAAAAAAAAGTTTTAAATTGATAATTTGTGTTCAAAATTCAAATTAATTGCATTACAAATTATAGGATATTCTGACTTTTGAAAATTATTTCAATGTGATAAAATTTTTTTTTTTCATTTAAAATAATGAAATTTTTAAAAAAAGGTAAACCAAGGAGTTAATTGCATATGATAAATCTTGTTTTTTCAATTAAAATAATGGAATTCTCAAAAAAAGTAAACCAAGGACTTTTTGGAAATTAAAAAATTAGATAAGTCGATTAAAAATTAAATTTGGATGGTAAAATAATTATTTTTCCCCAACAATTTAATTAAATTCAATTTATTTGAGAAAAAATAAAATTTCATAGAAAAAATCTGAAACGAAGCTCTTCTAATAGCGCCCTAGTGCTATTTCTCGTCTAAGTTTTAAGAGACCTCCTTTTTTAATTCTTATTTTAATAAAATTTATTGATTTATGCAGAGAAACCTTTATTATTCTCATTTTTTCAATGAGCCGTACCAAAAGGGTTAAGATTACAACATTCAGGCACTTTTTTAAGCTTAGCCCATTAAGCACCAATGGTCGGTTTTTTTTGCTCCTTATACATTCAGAGCTGAATTTCTCGAAAGATTTTCTGTGCCTCTGTATGACATTTTTAAGGGTTTCATGAAAAAAAAATGGTTTAATGTAAAATTTTCAATGAAAATTCAATGAGACTCGATTTAAAAAAATCATTGAAAAAAATTCTGCTCTAAAGTTTTAAATTAAAATCTAATAACGTATATAAAAATATAAGACCAATTTTTCTCTAATTTCTGTAAGTGGATTTAAAACTTGCAACATCTTCTTTTACTTTCATGAAATTAAAGGCCAACATTAATTTTTGATCATCTCCACAATTTCCACTCCACAATCTAAGTCAAAAACAGATTTTTCCTTGGTATTTTTTTTTAATAATATTCATCCATTTAATTTGATATAAAATTTGTTTATTTATTTGATTAATTTGATTTCAACACTTGAATTAAAATGAGATTTCAATAATAAAACACAATTTATTTGCCTTACATAAAAAATTTTTGGAGGTCAGTATCCTTATTGCATACCACTGTAGCATCCATTTCCATATTTTTTCTTCATGTTTGCTTTGTCGTAATCTCAAAAAAACACTCTTAATTTGTTTGAATTGACAAAGTCTGATTCGTTGAGCAAACAAGAAAATTAAGAATGTTTTCTTTTTCACTTCAGCTTACATATAAAAAAGAAAAAAAATTGAACATGAATTAAAAGAGAGAGAAGACAAAAAAAAACGTGTCAATGAATAGCTTAAATATTACGTGTTATTTTTCTTATTTTTAATTGTGTTATAATCCTGTTGTATGTTTATTTTACACGTTATTTTATTTTTCTTTATGAAGGAAAAGACGGTTATTTTGTATTATTTTAAACTGGAACTGAGAACAATAAAAAGATCAACATTACAAGCTGCCTTTGAAAGGATAATAAATTTTGTTAAGTTTGTAAAGAAATGCCCACTGGCATGAAAATGGTTCACATTACAAATTAAGAAAGGAAATTCCTTTATTACACTGTAAATTGAATGTCGCTTCGTAGTACAAAGTGACTTGGTCTGCAGACGGAGATCTTTGATTGACGCTAACAGGACATTTAAAGAATGAAATTTTTATCGCATTTACAGTCAATTTGGAACAAAAATTCGAGTATTATGGGCACTCTTTTAGTCTATGTATATTATGCGGTTTGGTTTGCGGGGTGCTTTCATCTTATGTTATGATAGCGTACCAGCCAGGAATCGAACGCAGATTCCCAAGATCACCTCAGCCACTTTATATTTTGGGCTTTTTGTAATCCACATACATCATTCTGTATGTACTAGTGTTGTCTTATCCTAATTAATGTGCATATTGTCTTTTTCTCGAATAGTAATAGTACTATGGATGATTCAGACATATGACAATCTTATCTTATCTCATCTTACAATGTAGAGCTTTGAAAGTTTTGAGTGTCACAGAATTAAGATACAAGACCTTTTTTTTAACACATCTTCTTACCACGAGGCATCAAACATGAACCAACACTTTTATACTCTAAAATGGCGATATTAATGATTATTATTGTTATTTTAAAAGAAAAACAAAAAGCATGTAAAAAACATTAAAATGCACATAAACTTGTAATGCAACTAGTTTTAACACAAACTTCAACAACATTTTGAAAAGGATGCTAAGAAAATATATACGAATGAAAAATTAAATTAGTTTTCATAAGTTTTAACAAGGAAGGAATTAAGAAATAAAATTTAAATATGAGTTTTGAACATATCGTTCAAGAAAAAAAAACAATACAAACTTTATAATCATTGGCCTGAACAATTTACGCTGATTATGAGATACAAGGAAAATTCCCTCATTAAAATCTTCGCAACACGTTTCACTTCATGTACCACTATATTCATTTAAAAAAAAAATTTCCACTACCATCACATTTTGATTTAGCGCTCACATGCTATAAATAATATATGAGACACATAAATTTTTCCATCACTTTTTTAAAACTCATGTAATATTTACTTTTTTAAATAAAAATATAAATACATAATAAAGTAGAAAAACCATATAAATTTCATAAAATAATAATGAAAGTACGCTTACATTAGATGAAAAATATGAAAAATTCATAACATTTTAATGTGAAAATCTATCCTACTTTCTTAAATCACTTCATTTAATTATATAGATGTGTGTGTGTACGTGTGTTCGTGTGTGTGTGTTTAAAGAGGAAAGTTTTTTGAAATTGTATTGTATATTTATTAGTTGTTTTCATTTAATAAACATTTCAGAAATTATTATGATACAGAACAGTGTTGATTATTTAAAAAAAAATATACATATAAAAATTGACACAATTTCTGTGGATAACCTAAATTAAAAGTTTTTGAACTGGTTTTTAAACTGCAAATTGCTCTCAAGTTGAGTTTTATTAAGTTTTTCAAGAGTTTCACACAGTTTTTAAAGAATTTTGTTAGGTTTTTGTAAAACTTTTGTAGCTTTCTTTAGGTTTTTGTAATTTTTCGGCAATTTTTTTAAAATTTTGTTGAGTTTTTGTACAGTTTTTGCAGATTTTCAGTAAGTTTTAATAGACTGTCGGTGAGTTTTTAATTTCTTCAAGTTTTTGAACATTTTCGTTGAGTTTTTTAAAGTTTCGTCAAGTTTGTGTAGAATTTCCTTAAATTTTTGTAAATTTTCGTCAATTTTATGCACATTTTCGTTGAATTTTGGAAGAGTTTCGTTGAATTTTTGTAAAAGTTATTAGTTTTTGTTGACTTTCAGTTTTTAGACCAATGCCAAGAGTAATTACTTTACTGATTGATAGTTCTTCGTAAATTTACCTAATTTTTTAAAGGAACAAAGCAGAAAAAAATATTTTTTTACGTAAACTCACAATTTTCACGATAAAATAACGAGTCCAAATCCAATTTTCTTGAAGCAAAAGTACATTAGTAATTTTCATTTATTTATTTCCTTCAGATATTTTGTTTTTCACACCAACAAATGTACAAGAGTTTGCTCAGACAATAAAAAAAAACAGCAAAAAATAACCATTAATGCATTCGTATATTATTGAAAATGGGTAATATGTCTAAACAACAAGATGGGTTTGTTGGCGATGATGGTGGTGGTGGTAATGATAAAGTAACACAAGAAAAATTAGTGAAAAACCTTAAAAACAGTCGAAGTAAAGAAGAAGCAAAAATCGAAATTGACTCATGGGATGTAAGTAATGTAATGTTGACATAATAAAATGTTGTTTAAATTTATTTAGCTTTAAAAATAATAATAAAAATACAAAATTTATGTAGGTTGAAGAAAAATATTTTGCAATTAATTCAGAAGCAAAATTCAAAAATGGCAATAAAAACATACAAAAAAATAACAGACGTGAAAATGAAAATGACGAGCCTGAACGAGGGAATTGGACTGGAAGATTTGATTTTCTTTTATCATTATTAGGTTACTCGGTTGGCCTTGGCAACGTTTGGCGATTCCCTTATTTGTGTTACAACAATGGTGGAGGTAAAATAAAATAAAATATAAATTCAATTATTGCAAATTCAAATTAACCAGACGTCTCCATTATTAAATTAAATGCTCAAAAACACGAGTCAAATCTTGATTTCGTTTGAACATTTTAATTAAGAACCCGAATAAAGTATTTTTGATAATTGAATGAAAATTAACATTTAAAACATTTTTGCAGGTGCTTTTTTAATTCCATTCACAATGATGCTGATTATTGCGGTAAGTGCTACACTTGACCTTTTAAATGTACACAAAATTTATGTTCACATTTTAATTTACATTAAAATTGACTAAATTTTCCATATTTAAATTTTTTTTAATTGAAACATAGGGTGTACCACTTATGTTCATGGAATTGTCATTTGGTCAGTATGCAGCATTGGGACCCGTTGCGATTTACAGTCGGTTTTGTCCTTTGTTTCGTGGCTTAGGTTATGGCATGATAATTGTTTCGGCAATTGTTATGTTATATTACAATTTGATAATTGGATGGACAATTTTTTACATGTTTGCCTCGATGAAATCTGAACTGCCATGGCAACATTGTGAACCTGAATGGAGTACAGAACGTAAGAAGATTTAAAAATAATATTTTTTTTCCCACATTTTAATGTCATATCATTTAAATTGTTTTTTTTTTCTATTATATGAAAATAGATTGTTTTTCGTATGAAGAAGCAGATCAATGTGAAGCGGAAAATGGGACATTTTATTTAAAAGTTTGTTATAATCATACCATTGCTGACCAATTTAACTATTCGGGCTTAGCATTACATTCATTAAAGCGACCACCGGCAGAGGAATACTTTGAGTAAGTTTTTTTTTTTTGATTTTGACCACAACAAAATGATTTAATATGAAAAAAAATAACAAAAAGCACTCAATCTTCTTCTACATCATAATTATTTTTATTATTATTATTATTTCAATGCAAATGAGAATTGAAACTTTTTCACAACAAAGTTTTGGTATTTTTTTTTCTTGTTTTTGATGAAATCGTGTGTTTTTTTCTACACGAGTACCATTAAATTGACTGATTTTCTATAATTAAATACATTTATGAAAGTTTTAATGTCCGGGAATTCTCGAAAAAACAAAATGGGCCAAAAAATACATGAGAAAATGGAGGCGCCTTGTTTTTTATTATTTTTTTTTTTTTAATATAAGCAGTATCACATTTCATGTTAAAAACAATCAACTTTATTTGTATTAACGCAGTTTTTTTAATTTCCACTTAAGGCCATTACAATTTTCCTTTTTGTTTCTCGTCGCAGTCCGCTCAAAATAATAAGAAGGAGGAGGGATGAATAATGGTAATAAAATAATGATGAAAAAAAATATTTATAAACAAATGTCATGAAAAAAATTTTTTCATGTGAAAAATATTTTAAATATTTATTGAAAAAAAAAATCAAGCAAATTAAGTAAGTTTTGGATTTTCTGCATGTTGAAATTAACAAAATATTCAGTAAAACTGTTTTTAAAATTTGAAAAATTTAAGATCGTTAAATATTTTCAAGGTTTTCAATGGTTTTCATTATTTTATTACTATTATTCCCTCCCATTATTCCCTCTTCACTTTTGTGAAATAAAGAAGTAGGAGGCGACGAGAAACAAAAAGGAAAATTGTAATGGCCTAACTTATATTTTCCTGTATTTTTTCAAAGTGTTACCCAT